>JAPQNM010000008.1:3296540-3306540 GCA_029783475.1 Metacarcinus magister
AGGGCGACTACATTGACATCACCATCGGCACTGGTCTGGGCATTACCACCATGGCTGCAGCTGCACTGGGTAACACAGTCAGTGACTTAGCAGGGATTGGGTCAGCATGGTATGTGGAAAATATTGCGGTCAAGATTGGGATCAAGCCACCCGAGTTGAGTCCTGAACAGTTGGAAAGCAAAGGAGCAAGGTGGTCAGCTAATGGGGTAAGGTTTGATGATGCCCATGGGAGGCTCTCCCAGAAATTAGAATGCTTTTGTTATGTAACCAGAGCTCAGTCTAGTACAGAGTTGTTTCCTTGTAGGATATGAAGACATAACATACCTTGTTTATACTTTCTCAGAATTTTTTTACTAGTCATTTTTTTGGTGCATTTAAATTTACCTGTTATAATATTTAGGATATCATATGCCTTTACCTAGTTATAGTATATAGGATATAAATTTATCAGTTTAAACAGGATATTGCAATCAGGCAAGGTAAAAAATAATATAGTAAGATGTGAGTATTTTATTAAAGATGTTGGTGAACAGAACACATCATGCAACTGTGTGGTTCTCTCATGCATGAAAAATATTCTGCTGGGGTATTGCAGACCAACAGCAATGAGGTTGTCAATGGCAGGGAGACTGATACCTTGGGGTGAACTGCATCAGCTCATTAATTCTTGTTAGTACATACTGTATGGGTGTTTTAGAATAGATATAAAACACTTCATGCACATAGATGGTCATAAAGCATGAAATGTATGTCATAGACTTATGCATGAAGATAGTCTTTGTGAGTAGTATGGTGAGGGGATGATAATGATGATGAAGAGTGAAGGTTTGAATTTTGAGTGATTGAGGTTATCAAACTCAGTATGCTCAATGGGTTTGGCTATATAGAGTCATTGAGGAAAAGTATATATAAAAGTCGAATGGATGTTGTGGCAATGAGAGGAAGGCCCTTATAAAGTGGGAGGAGAGGATGTTAGAATATTTGAGAGAGGAAGGGATGGGGGATAGAAGATTGAGAGGGATAAATAGTGTATGGACAGGAAAAAAATTAAACTTTACTGTCATGGCTACTTCCTTAAGGTAGTTCCAAGTACTCATAGATTAGATTACAGTTTTTTAAGCACTGGAATTGTATCTCAGTATTCTATATGATTATATCACCGTATTTTGGTAATATGTGACATATAGCGCTACAACATGCATTTTTACTTGTCCTTATGTTAACTACATTGCAAGTATTTCTACCTCCTTTTTTTTCGTTTGTCTTCTATCTTTTATTTTTAACTGCCACACTAGTTAGGGACACTGATCTATAGTTCACTGGTTCTCCTTTGTTTCCTCCTTTGTGTATTTTTTGTATCGTTCAGCCAAATTCCTTTTTGCAATTTTTTCTTGTGTGTGTGTGTGTGTGTGTGTGTGTGTCTGTGTGAGAGTGTGCATGTATGTGTGTGTCCAATATTATGTTGTATCACTGGTCTGTGTTTCAGGGCCGTGGTGTAGGAGTGGTCCTTGGCTGCCTCCTTGGAATGTTCCCATTATTATTCTTATCTAACCATGTTGAAGACAAGAAGGTGCAGGTGGATGAGTGAACTGTGCCACATCAGTATTGTTGTGCAGCTTTGTCTCAGGTGCTGTGAGGATTTGGAGGTGCTTCAGCATCATCATTTTCATTCTCAGTTGACACACGAGAAGAGTAATGATGCACAGCAGATTATCTATTTGCCAGTTCTATGTCTGGCTGTGTTTACATTATTAGGCACATTTTTATTTAAACTCTTATATTCCATTGGGTTTAAGTGCCAAGTCAAGTTGTATTCATACTTGTAACCAAGCATTTGAAGTGAGTCAGTCGTAGGCAGTCTAGCTGTGTACAGATACCACACGTTTGTGACAGTCTGGCCACCTTCATGTAATAATTGAGGCCATGGTTACTCATTTTCAAGCATTTTCCCAAGGAACAAGATGTTACCATATTTTATCTGAATGGAAAGATGTTTTTAAGAAATTCTGTTTGCCATTTTCCATTTTTCAATTTAACAAAGACATAACATAGAATAAGTTGTCACATTTTGTGAAACCAGTGCTTTGCAGCTCAATGTATTCCTAGATGTACTTGTTACTGTTATGATAATTCACTTTTAGTATGTGTCACTGGCTGTTCTTAGTGTGATTGTTCAACAGAAGGAATGGTTGTGAAGTGATTGTGTGTGTATGGAAAACGGCACTTAACTGACATTCAGGTTGAGTCATTCAATTAATGTACCTATATTGTTCCCAACAGGTATTCTCATTTATGTTTTCAAATACAAACTAGTGTTATTCAGTTCAAATGTACGGTCATTAAAATCTTACCTCATGATGTTAATAGACATCTTGAACACAGTTAGGTGCTTGTAGTCAATTGCAATACATAGTTAAGATTTGTATTAAGTCAGTATTTGTGGTTGTTTGTTCATGGTGCGGAGAGGCTTCATTACAATTTTGAGAAATTAGCATAAAGGTACCTTTGATTTCAATGTTGTTGACACTTGCCTGCCACTTTTAGTAGAATCAGATATAGAGGGATCAGGAAACCTTGAATTTAAGAAAATTCAACAACTTTATTGAAATTGTTTTGGAGTATTGGAATTACTAGTAATTCGGAACTTATATAAATAGTTGTTGAAAGTGAGACGTGATGGGACAGCACTGTGTAGCCTGTCACCCTTGGCTAGCTCTAGTCCAGTGATTGTTAGCAATGTTTTAATTGCTTGTCCAGATTTTTTACAAGGTTTGTGTTGTATTGCAATGCTCTTAGCTTTTGCAGCTGGTGGACGGGCTTTATGGTACCATTACATTTATCTATTGTAGAGCATTTGCAAATACTTTACCATTATAACATATGTTAGAATTGTACAAGAAGTTATTGTTTTATAAGTATGTTTTTAGTGTGATAACCATTTTTCTAGAGTTTTTTGTTAATGTAGGTAAATGTTAATATTTTAAAGTAATTTAATATTGTTACTTGCATGTCTGTATGATTATGAATATTCACCAATCAGTTATGTTGCCAATCTAGCTGTTTGCAGGGTAATTTTGTTAAAGAATATAGATATAGTCAAACCGAGCTTAGACTGCAGGTGGGGAGCGGAAAGAGTCGGGAATTACCCTTTTACAGGCCTGCCACGTGTCTTTTAATCCGCATTGTAGAAATGTTTCAATATAAGTAAAACCATGGCAGACATGATCAGGAAATATGCATACACGTTTATTCATAGTATTATAATGTATGTAGAAATAGTAAACTTATAATGGATAAGATATATATAAACATATAAAGAAACGTGGCATACATATTTTACAGTGGTGCTAATAAAAAGCAGTACCTATTAATGAACTTCCCTTTCGTTTTGGGATGGATAAGCAGTTTAACAATTGTATTTAGATGATATCGTGAAGGAAAGTACGATAAAATAAGCTGAAATAAGTAAGAAAAAAAAATACATTGAAATCCTAGTTGTGGAAATACTCCAAGACACGCTCGCGGCCTTGACCTCACCATATGACCTCCCCACCTGCAGTCTATGGTCGGTCTATGGTCGGACACACTTCGACATGGCTGCTCATACACCTAGACTCTCCCAGCATCTACACAGCCAAACAAAAGAAGTTATCTTTAATATTTACCAGTACTTTGAGCAAGAGAAGCAGAATGGAAGCCCTCTTGAGAAGTTATCAAGGGTTAATCGCCGTGTAGCGGCTTTAAAAAAAAAGCGCCAATTCTTTTACCTCAAAGGTGGTGTGGAAATAAAGTCAGCTATATATAATATGTACATATAAAACCAAATTCATCGCATAATAAAATAACACGATTTCTATATTACAACATAATAAATCACATTCAATGAGAGAGAGAGAGAGAGAGTCAAAGTGAGAGTGAGAGAGAATGTGTGTGTGTGTGTGTGTGTGAGTCCGCACCCGGAGGTTGCCAGATGCCTCTTTAAAAATTTTTTAAATACGAAATTGATTTGAATTTGCGCGCAAATCTCGACACGTGGCACCAGTGTACCAAGGGTAATCCCCACCATGGTCACACCCTGTGCGCAGTCTAAGGTTGGTCTGACTATAGTCACTGCAATTATTGATTTAGATTTCTGTTAGCAAAGAATACTTATTGAGGACCAAGGACAAGATATCAGTTACAGTTGAATACACAAAAATCATGCATTTTCTTATGTTATTTATATTAATATTAAGTTATTCATGAAAGTTATCAAATCGATTAAAGAAGTAGATGGTTTTCTAGAACTGTAGTGGTCATGACAAAGACATTTAATAGTGTGGGATCAGTAATGCACTTGACTGAAGACTTGTAGTAACAGAGATTTTGACACTCTTGCCTCGTGAGCATGTATGAGTATGTTGAGTCAATGGGTAGAGCCAAATCTGACATTTGGCCTGACGCAACCAACATAACTCATAAACCAAGGTTCTCTCTATTGTGTCACTATAGAAATATTATATGTCTGTCAAGTTGTTTGTTTTCAATATCTATTGCCTTTTTAGTCTCTGAAGGCATCACAGATTATTGAAGAATAAAGAAGCATGATGCAAATTTCAGATTTCCATCAACAATGTCATTAAATGGAAAGACTAAATATACATTTTTAAGACCTAAGAAATACATCATCAATCATTCTCATCAACATAATTTTAATCATCAATCATCATCATTGGAAGCATGCAAGGTGGAAATGAATTGTTATATTTTTAGTTTTAGTTTTCATCAGCCTGCTTTTCATTCTTACACTAATCACAAATTTGTATTATGGCAAACAAAAAAAAATCATTCTATATGTTTGTACTAAATGTTTTAAGAAGTTTTATTAGTATGGTGTACAGTACCCTTTACCTGTGAAGGAGGTGGGCATGAGAGGAACTGTTGAAGTTATTTAGTGCAAGAGGTGTGAATTGAGATGGGATGCATTTGGAAGGTTGTGTTGTGGGTAGTACAGTGTGAAGGTAAAGTGTTGTCATACACAAAGAAGACATCGTGGGAGGCGTCTGGAGAATCTTTTATTGCCATTGCTCAAGGAAGGATATCCAGTATTATATACATTATTGAGAGAAGTTTAAGAGTATGACCTTTCAAATACCCATTGAGAGTAGTATATATATTTGTCTATATCATATTACTGTTTACTATACCTACTTTAAGTCAACAGCTTTTAAGTAGAGAAAGATTAGACTCAAATCTTTTTCATTAATAACATGTCCGTTACAGATTACTGAAAATTTTGTTATATAGTGGAAGTTACAGTTTGCATAATTATAATACTTTCAATAAATAGTACATAATACTGCACTATACATGGTACAAGTATCAAATTTCATTCGAATTCCACAGAACCAATAAAATATATCTTACTTTATTGTAGTCTTTATTATACTTAATCCCTGTGCAGTGTGTAACCAGTTTGAGTTAATGAATGGAGTGAGAAAGGAATTGCTGTGAGCACTGTGTGATCCACTGATCTTTATGACATAATAAAAGTCAGCGGGAGGACTTCATAATGTGCGGAGTGTGTGGGAAAGATTCGAGACTAATAGGAGAAAGATGAATTACAGGTCAAAATTTTACTATATGCATGTTTTACCATAGTATGTCTCTTTGATCAACATTTTTCTGTAACGGTTATAATCAAGGAATGCATATAATCCTTGGTTATAATATATTTATCATCAAGGAGCCACTGACTTCTGATTTCAAACAAAGTACATTAAGCGAATTTCATGGGTCTCCTGAGAAGAAGAAAAAAAATTTTATTGTATATAAATACTTTTTTTTTATTAGTAATATATAAATGTATCTTGACCAGCATCTGAGTGCCACAACCATGATGGTGGTGTATCTACTGCTTCATGCTGTTAATTTCCTCATTCACTGCACAGTCTACAGAGTTTGCATTATGTCACATTTTTATACACAAAACACAGGTCAGGAAAACTTGTGAAACGAGAGTTTAGTTGAATCGTGTGTCTTAGACTAGCTAATAACTAACGAGGTGGTAATGAGGCTATAGCAGCGACAATCACATACACTACATACCCACCTGCACACACACACCCACAGCTTGAGCCTATAATTACTTCCCTCGAGACCGCGGCTGAGGTCGAGATTAACTTGACCTCACCTCACCTGTGACCTGACCCCAGGTGTCCACCAGGTCTGCGAGCCCAATATAAGCTGCCACACACACACACACTAGGTCAGCCAACCGTGAGTCTACCTGCAGGCTACCACCACAGCTCACGTCGGGGGAGCCAACCCTCATGGCTCCCCTCACACGTCATTCACCATCTCCAGGCTCTCTGTCCACTCTACAAGCTACTTGTGTGTCTAACAACTCGTGCAGCAATAAACTAACAAAACCAAGTCTGGGTGTTGTTCCAATCCTTACGTAGCCGACAACCTCCGCTACAAATGGTAACACCCGGAGTGACCAAACTGAACAATGGAACAACACCGCTGCTGTCACCTGCAGCCCTCATGCTTCACATCCCAGCATGACGCACCACCGCCCGCCGCCTGCTGCCTCACGTCCACGTGCTTCACATCCCAGCACGGTATGTAGCGGCCCACCTGAAGCCCTGCTGCTTCCCGTGTCGCTTCCGTTGACGGTGCCCCAGCCGCCCGGAGCCCTGCCGCGCCCGCTGCCGCTCACACAAGCGGCCCGCCAGGAGCCTGCCGCGCCCGCTGCCGCTCACACAAGCAGCCCGCCAGGAGCCCTGCCACGCCTGCTGCTCCTTGCCCACGCGGCCCGTCCGGAGTCCTGCCGTGACCGCAGCCCTGCAGTCGCCGCCCGACGCTGCCCCAGCACAGAGCCGTAACCACCGCCCTTGCTGCCAGCACGGAGCCGTCGGAGATCCTCCACGGAGCATCGCATCTCAGCAGCCCAGGTGACTTCTACAGCCCCCGCACTCCTGCAGCCGCAGTTACGCCGGCGGTGCCTCTCGTCATCATGCCTCTCCACCTCATCAAGACTATTTACGGCATATGTTTGTCTCTATGTTGTGTTATGTATATTGTTTTACATTCCTCTTTCCTCGTCACTAGGGGGGGGAGTGATATAGCAGCGACAATCACATACACTACATACCCACCTGCACACACACACCCACAGCTTGAGCCTATAATTACTTCCCTCGAGACCGCGGCTGAGGTCGAGATTAACTTGACCTCACCTCACCTGTGACCTGACCCCAGGTGTCCACCAGGTCTGCGAGCCCAATATAAGCTGCCACACACACACACACACACTAGGTCAGTCAACCATCAGCCAACCGTGAGTCTACCTGCAGGCTACCACCACAGCTCACGTCGGGGGAGCCAACCCTCATGGCTCCCCTCACACGTCATTCACCATCTCCAGGCTCTCTGTCCACTCTACAAGCTACTTGTGTGTCTAACAACTCGTGCAGCAATAAACTAACAAAACCAAGTCTGGGTGTTGTTCCAATCCTTACGTAGCCGACAACCTCCGCTACAAGGCTGTTAGAAGTATTTATATCAGGTGAATAAATTGAAGCAAGGCTGATTGATGTGCATTGCTTTGATGGTGCAAAACAATTAAGTTCTAGGCAACACATAGTTAATGGATAATAACATCACCATGCAACTTTGCACTCTAATACTCCCTTCACATACACGGATTTTTCTTAAGAGTCCTTACGGATCGCACAAATTCACGGATCTTTACGATTTGGCCACTTTTACGACCGATTTAAGAGTTCTTACGAGTTATTTACGGTTTATTACGGATTATTACGATGTATTTATGGAAAAATTTCACGATTTGTTACGAGTTGTCACGGATAACTACGAGCAACTTACGGGCATTTTACGATTTTTAAGGATTGTTACGAGTATATTACGGACTGTTACTATTCATCGAAACTTTTACGTGTTAGTTACGACCTGTTTCCGTGTTGTTACGAACAGTTACGAGTTAATTACGGTGGTCTAGTGGCTAGCGGTCGGGCATACCAGCTCAGGGTCCCGCGTTCGAGCCTCGGCACGGGCTGACCACTTTTCTTCGTTACTATCGCCGAGTGGCCTAAGATCATCCACATGCTGCCATAACACCATCCTCGCCGGGACTACAACGTTATATGCGCGAGGAGCTTCCGCTAGCAGCATGAGCCTATCAATAAGAAGAAACAAGGCGTCACTTAAAAAATCTAACCCGCGCTACTAACGGGCGGAGGCCAACCATCTAAGGTCTCCCTGAAGCCTACCGGCGCCATGAGTAAAATTTTTTAAGAGTCCTTACGATTTTTTGCCAAAAACTATATAAATCGAAGCAGTAGCTGTAACTGCACCATCGTCCGAAGCATCACTTCTGGAGATCGAGGAGATTATGCAGCTCAATTTTGGTCCCCTTATTATAGGAAGGATATAGGCTCCTTGGAGGCAGTTCAGAGAAGAATGACCTAGATGATTCAGAGGCTGAGAAATTTACCCTACAAAGATAGATTAAAGTGCCTTGATCTCCACTCCCTAGAGAGAAGGAGGAGGGCAAGAGGGGATATGATTGAGGTTTTCAAATGGGTAAAAGGAATCAATAAGGGAAACATTAATAAGGTTTTAGAAATTAGTAGTCAGGATAGGACACGTGGAAATGGGTACAAGCTAGAAAAACTTAGATTCAGGACAGACCTAGGTAAATATTGGTTCACTAACAGAGTGGTGAACGATTGGAATAGGCTGGGTAGACACGTATAGTAATTGCTGAGTCAATAGGTAGCTTTAAAAGACGGTTGGATGCGAGTATGAATAGGGATGACAGGTGGGATGGCTAAACATTGGATTATTCCAAGGGTGGGAGACAAGGAACTGCCTCGTGTAGGTCATCAACTGGCCTCTTGCAGTCTCCTCATTTCTTATGTTTTTATGTTCTCTGTCCCGAGTACCGTCAGATACGTGTAGTTGACACACACACGAGCAAACAAAGACATATGGCTGGAACGTCTGTGATAGGCCGCCAGAAAAGAGCCAATCCCAGCCTCCTAACCGATTCACATCCACTACCTGAATCTGAGTCACACGCACACACGTACAGACACAGACCCTACCACATGTATATACTAAATGCGCCGCCGCAACAATAGGGTAGAGTGAGGTAAGAAGCCCCCCTTAACCTGTCGCATGCTGCACGGCCAAATACGGTTCCCTGGAAAAATATCTATTACTTCTACAATATAGCAGCTATTCTTCTGAAACAGATGTAGTTATAAAGCTTGGTTAATTACCCCTTCATTACGGAGACGCATTAATTCCTGTTATAAAACACGCCCACACCAGGAAGCAACGTAGTACATCTTCTCTCTCTCTCTCTCTCTCTCTCTCTCTCTCTCTCTCTCTCTCTCTCTCTCTCTCTCTCTCTCTCTCTCTCTCTCTCTCTCTCTCTCTGTCTGTCTGTCTGTCTTTCTTTCTTTCTTTTTTTTCATGCCCCGGGCTTCAAGCGGGATATAGAACATGGGATCTTAAAACAGTTTGAATATTCCCATCTGCATCTATTCGTAAAGTACTCGTAACTACACGTAAAGTGCTCGTAATAACTCGTAACTATCCGTAAACAACACGTAAATAATTCATAAACAAATCGTAAAATAACCGTCACAAATAATAAAAAAAAAATTGTTACAAATTGTTACGAGTCATTTACGGATTCTTGCGAGCAGTTTACGGATGGTTACGTGTTGTTGCGAGCGGTTTACGATCGCTTACGGATTGTTACGAGCTATTTACGGAAAAATAAATCTGTGGACAATCGTGAGAAGATTTTTGACAAGTCAAAAAATTTGCCTCTCCTTTCACGGATCCTTACGAGTGTCTACGAGTTGTTACGAATTCTTTACTGATACCAGCGAGCTATTTACGGATGCTTACGATTGACGACGAGTTGGCGATCTGTAAGGACTCGTAAGAAGAATCCGTGTATGTGAAGGGGGTATAATGA
>JAPQNM010000008.1:3314040-3354040 GCA_029783475.1 Metacarcinus magister
GTCGTTGTGGTTGGTGGTCAGGCAGACTGATCGAGATAAAATAGTAAACTGCACCTGAAACACTTTGAATGCTAAACTTGCGGCTGATTAATGATTATACATTAGTACGTTGTCTTTTGTTGGGTTGCTAAGCATACGTAGAACTATGCTGATTTTTGTTATTCATTATTTATTTCAGGGGCTCTCAAACAAAATAGTGAGGGCATCGTTCTCTTTGGGGATACATAATGTTGTTTTTTTCATATATGTTCTCTTAATCTACGTAGATAGCACTATGAGTTATTCCAAATCATACTGTTATTCCAATATAAATATGATTCTTGGTAGGAATCCAGCAGGATACCATAAAGTATTGTAAATGTATACGAGCTGTTTTACCAACTCGTTAGAAGCTTGGACTCCTATGAATACCTGCATACATTGAAATAACAGCATAAGGAAATAAAAATAATTCTTACAACCATCTAACTATTTAATTTACCAGTGGAAGCTCAACTCATCTAATGATATTTGAGCAAAACACCCTCAACAGGAACTACCTCGTGTAGGCCTCCGGGCCTTTCGTAGCTTTCTTATATTCTTATGTTCTTCCTCCTTCATAAGGAAATCAATATGAAAAAGCAAACTCGAACTCCGGAAGTAAAATTTGCTGACCACATCTTTGAAAGCAACACAATAACTGCTGTAAGTGTGTATCTTGTCATAATAACTTAACTGGTTTGGATCACGAAACACACAGTTTACGTAGGATTTACTACATGCATTATAACATCAACTCAACAACTTTTTATTTGTTTCCTCAAAAATGTAACTGGTTGTTGACTGGTCAGGGTAAGGTTCGTGAGTGAAGTGGCTACATTAACATACCGAAAACAGACTTATAACAAATATCTGGTACTCAGATTCTGAAGCAGTAATGTTATGGTCCAAAGAAAAGCGATACTCTTATCTAGGTAGCCGCCAGGTAAAACTGGGGATTTCCTTGGGGAGGGGATGAATTTCAAAGCTGTTTGTTTCATAGCCCTACCACGTTATATAATTGTGATGTTATTGCATATATCCTTTAGATTTTATAAGTGAGATAAAATATTTATTGAAGAACACTCCTGCAATTAAAAAAAAATATTTTTGTACATTGATTGATTTAATCGACTGAACATTTCGGACTAAATAATTTCAACCGCTACTCTTCTCCATTTTGGGAAAACTTGACAGTGCATTATCTCGTGCAGAGGATGAAGGTCCACAGTCTCAAACAAGGAACATGTGTATATAATCCTTGGTTTCAAACCAACGCCATACTCACCACACCCTGGCCAACACATACATTATGTTCTGCCTGAGACGTTGGGCGGTGCGTTGAACACAAGAAAAAACTAGCTCTTCTTGTACATTTTTAATGCTGAGTCAGAAGAACAAAGAAAAAAAAATCGAAAGGTATCTAAGGCACTGCAGTGACAATGGTTTTGAGGCCATTCTACATACTCAATGATCCGTAGCGTCATCCGTCCTCCTAAAATATTGTATTAAGTATGCCTCTCATCAACGCGACGCATCTGACGTCATGTAAAAAAAAAAAAAAAAAAAAAAAAAAAAAGTCATCCCTTAACGTTTGTGCTGTACGAGGTGGATAGCCTGAATCTTAATAGACTTCATGTGGGATTATGCGGGGAATCCCAGAAAACGATGAACAGTATAGTGACTGTGGCAGCTCCTACGGGAGACACAACTCACACAAGGCCACGAAAGTCTCAGTGACCGGATGTGTGGTTGTGCACTCTGCCTCACCTTGCCCCATGCCTTCAGTTTACTGCCAGCGACAATAGAGTGTACTAACAGACCTATCACACAATGGTGCTCATGAGAGTTCATATACAATCAGTGTACCATTAATTTGTTAAGTCCATCCAAAAAGTTTGTAGTGTGTGACCTTGGAAATACAGTGGAGTAACACAAGTGCGTCTTAGAATATTACGTCTTGTGAGACCTTAGTGGAAGAGAATAATGAGACAGCGTGAAAGAAAGTAAGTCTAGTGATAATTATGTTAAAGAAAATATAAGTTGTGAGAATGGTGTAGGTGGTGAGAAAGTTAACTATATACTGGAGACTGCCAAACTCTGCCATTGTATTGACGCTCCTTGGTTTCTGTGTTCAGTTTCTCTATTTTGATCCTTGACTGTCCAGTGTGTGTTTACTTTGTGCTTCTCCTATGTTATTATTTCAACGAGTTCAAAGTTGATGTATTAGAGTCCTTGTTAGCTGGCTAGAACGCACCTTCCCACGTGACCAGTGGCAGCCAATCAACGTCGTTGTTGTGATCTTGTTCCGGGAATAGCGTTTAGTCATCTGGACCAAAATACTGTGGTGTATACCTTTATTTCTCTATCATTTCTCGTAGTTTGGGGCTTGACCGTTCAACATGAATTAGCAGGCGTATATAAGAAGGAAGTGGCCACATCCTAAGGAGGTAAGAAGGGTGTAATGTGTGGAGAGAAGCGAAAGTAGGGTCAAAATCGTGTAGGGGAAGGGTGAGGCAGGCGTGTTGGGCCTGGTTGCTGGGGTGAGGCAGGCCAGCAGCAGCCACACTCCACTACCACCCTCACATGCCACCTGACACTCTCCACATTGAACACCTACAGCTCTCATCTCCATAATTTTGTGATGAAAAGTTTGTGATGCCATTCCCTGTCGTCCTTCGTAAGCCAAGGGCCAGACGGAGCTTCTCGATCAATGCCTTGACAGTAATAGTGTAACAGTAGGAAAGTTTTACAAGGACGTATATATTGGAAAACACATGTGCGTTAACACCAAATACTGGCATTGAAGGTTAGTGCCGTGGGATTTTTGGATTAATAATTATTCTAGTGTCAAATTGTGTGGTAATTATATCTTGTTAGGTTGACAACATTTGTGAGTTACATCATAATTAGATAATTATTTAGAGTTTAATCCCAGTCATACTGTTATCAGTATCTTTTCTTTCAATCTTTCACATTATTCTTTAACTATCCTTTGATGTATATATAAAATGGTGGAGAAATGATACAACTAAATTTATACTAAAGTGTGTGCGTTCTGGTATTACCGTCTTCAAACCTCTTTAGCTCAAGTCCTAGTGGAGGCAATTACGAGGTTACACAAGCGAACATGAGTTCATCAAAGGAACCTGCACCGCCTAAACAAGTGTTAACAAGAGCCCAAAGTGTAGATCAAAGTGGAAGAATGGCTGGAGCTGTGGGCGGGAAGGACGATCAGCTGATTAGCCGCTATGGCACCCGGAGTAAACAAACCAAGGAATTGTGTCCAGTCTGCAAAGTACATGTAGGGGGTGGTGACAAGGCCTTGGGATGCAACCTGTGCGACGCTTGGCATCACATTGACTGCGAGGGCATCAGTGAGTCTGTTATGAGTTCTTAATGAATAACTAGGAGAGTGCCATACATTGGTACTGCTCTAAATGCAATGCTGTGGCAGGCAACTTTGTCAAGCAAATTACCAACATTTCCAAGAGGCAGGATGTAGTTGAGAAGCGCATGGATGACCTTGTTGATATGACTAATGAAGTAATATGTGAGGTGAAGGATGATGTGGCCAAATTGAAGGAGAGTGTAGACACTGATAAGAGTAGAAACAACTTTGATGGAGGAGAAGGTGAAAGTTCATAAAATTGGAATGTTACGGATGAATTTGATAAGAAAATTGAAGAGAAAACTCATCAGGGGATTGTGGAATACTTTAATAAATCTCAAGATGTAAAGAAAACCTTTAGTGCAGCTGTCAAAGAAGTTATTGGTAGCACTAATGACTTTAATACAGTGGTCCAGACAAAGGTAAATGAAGCCATAGGACAGAGCCAGTTTGCTTCAGTATACACAAGAGAACCCATCGGACCTGTACCACAGTTTCCTGTACATGTGCACAATTCAATCACTATACCTAATATCTAAGTCAGTAGTCAAGAAAAAGCTAGCTTCAGTCAATATAAGCAAAAGTTCTGGCCCTGACGAAATTCATCCCAGAATTATTAAAGAATTGGCTAATCATCTGGCTGATCCCATCACAGTTTTATACCGCAAAAGCATCGAATATGGCGAGTTGCCACTCGACTGGAAAGAGGCTCTAGTTGTTCCAATTTACAAGAAAGGATCCAAAAAGTTAGCTGCCAACTACTGCCCTATAAGTCTCACATCAATCCTTTGTAAGATTCTTGAGTCTATCATATGTGAGGTGGTGCTTAATCATCTGTCCATCAACAACGGTCTTTCTCAGAAGCAATATGGCTTTATACATGGAGGCTCCACTGTACTTCAACTGCTGCACTACCTTGATCGTTGTTCCGAAGTCATGGCCAAGGGCGGGATACTGGATGTAATATACCTGGACTATGCTAAGGCCTTTGACTCTGTTCCTCACCGCCGACTGTTGTCCAAACTAGGAAGTTACGGTATCCAAGGAAAAGTTCACACATGGATTAATAGTTTTTTAACCAATAGGCATCAATCAGTCATTGTTAATGGTGCCAAGTCATCCAGAGCCCCAGTTCTGAGTGGTGTTCCTCAAGGGAGTGTTCTGGGACCTGCCCTATTTATCATATATATCAATGACCTCCCTGAAGTTGTAGACTTTTGTGTGTACATGTTTGCCGATGACACGAAGATCCTTAGGCAAATTACAAACCAGGGGGACTCACAATCACTGCAGTATGATCTTGACAGCTTGCAAAACTGGTCTGACAACTGGCTTTTGAAATTCAATCCAGCTAAGTGCAAAGTAATGACCCTGGGAACACCTGCAAACAGCACATATGAATACCACTACAACATCAGTGGACAGGAACTGCAGCATGTGGAATCTGAGAAGGACCTCGGGGTAGTTGTCGACTCGCGCCTAAGATTTGAAAACCACATTCTGGAAAAAATTAAATTAGCCAACTCAATGATGGGCCTTATTCGACGGGTATTTTCAACTCTCAGCCCTAACATGTTCCGGCCTCTATACACAGCTTTTGTTCGAAGCCATCTTGAATATGCACAAGCGATATGGTCGCCCAGATATAGGAGATTAGAAAAAGGTGTTGAACAAGTACAGGTGAGAGCTACAAAACTAGTGGACGATCTTGGCAATCTTGAGTACACTGAAAGGCTAAAGCACCTAGATTTACCAACTTTGAAATACAGAAGACACAGAAGTGATATGATTGAGATATGGAAGCATTTTCACATCTACAGGAGAGACATACTACCAGCATCTTTTAAACCTCTGGAGCGACCAAGCCGGCAACACCGCAAGCTTTTATTCCAACATGGACCTGCTGATGGAGTCTTTGGTGTACAGCATAATAACTTCTACTATCGAACGGTTACCATGTGGAACAAACTCCCTTCAAAAGTTGTTGAGGCCAGTACAATGAACCTGTTTAAAAAGCGCCTAGATGACCACTGGAAAAATGCAGCTTTTAAATTCGACCCAACCGAGCCACCACCACAGCCATCATATTATGTATTACCACCTGAGAACGCAGCATAGAGTCGACGTCTCAACTGGTCTGCGAAATGTACTTAAGTGTACTTAAGTAAAAACTAGGGAATGTAAGGTTTTCTGGTGCTGAAGACTAAAATCATCAATTTACGCATATAAAGCAGGTAATGGGAGGCTTGGGGTTAAAATTGTCTGAAAAATAAATGGTTTCATCCTTATCAGTAACAAAGTAATGAAAGGAAAGACCAGTAACAGCGGCAGGGTTTCAGGTGAGGCTTCTTCACTGGCCTGCCACCAATCCTCTTCTGCCCTGCCCGATTTCTGTTATTATTTTACATCTTCACCAGAATGCTCTAGAGACTTCAGGGTTATATATTTGCATTACCAGATGCATTTTGAGAAAGTTTTCTTAATTACATTTCCGTTGCAAAGTCTTAATTTGTAAGATATTCAATGTTTTCTGTGAGACCTCTTCGAAAAGTAAATTTTAGTTTGGTTTGAACAAGGTTCTGTTATTTGTCAATGTAGGTTAAGGTTTGGTTAGGTTAGGTTAGGTTAGGTTAATTTAGAAAATATCAAATGTTCTCTATGACCAAAAGTAGGGAGCTGGACGAGGTGCAGACGTAAACAGACGCCATTATGGAGAAGATGTAAAATTTTACCTTATTTTGTTTAATTAATCTAACATAAAACCATCCAATCTTTATTTCGGTAAAATTGCAGTTTAAGCCAATACATCTATTCTTGTTTTTCTTTTCCCCTATAGCCAACAAGCAACAATTTGGGAAAGTGGGGTTTTAGGGTGCGGGAAGCAAATATATATGGCAATCCTGAAAAAATCTAAGGTGAAAAACCATTTTTTTTAGTTTGAAAAATACAAAAGCTTATTTAACCGAACCAGATCCCCCCAACGACACAACCCTAACCTAAACTAAACTGACCCAAGGGAAATGTGGCCCCCTGGACCCCCCAAAACTAGCCTAATCTAACCAAAACTGAACTCGCGTAACCCCCTAACCTAAATTAACGTATCCTAACCTAAACTGAAATCACATAATAAGCTTTTAACTGGGGGGGCAAGCCCCCAGACCCCCACAATCTAACCTAACCTAAACTCATGTAATAACCTTTTAAATGGGGGGCCAAGCCCGCCCAGACACCTCCCCCCAACCTAACCAAACCTAGCCTAGCCGGGAAGTTTCGCCTCTCCCTGTTCCTCTGCACCAAACTAAATGAACCATATAGATCAACCTATTTCAAATTATAATCATTACCATAATTAAAAGTAGGTGTTCCAACCGCCAAAAAAGCTCCTTTGAAGTCCGACACCGTAACAGTTGCACTGTTTGCTACACTTTTTTGGGGTTAATTTTCGGAATCTACCGCATTACCACAGATGTTTTTCCAATCTGAGCTTGCACAGCAACTTGCAATTAGTACACTCGACTGTTTTCAGTAAAACACCTGTTAAACGTAGGATATCAATTCCCACATTATCTTTAAGATGAAAATTCACATTAAAATCGCAAATACTGCACACAGAAGACAGGTAAGTGTCTGCCGTGACAACCATTGTAAGACTGGAAAGAATTTGAGAGGTTACCATATATGTGCATTTGTTTGATTGGCTAAAAAGATGTCAAGGCTTTTTTATTGGACAGAGGGCAACCAAACATCATAAAACATCACACCACGTGACTTAAACAGCGCATGCGCCTATAATAGCAAACATACAAACGGACTCGGTTGTACATCCAGCCTTGACACAAAGGTGTCTGGTGTGGACTTGGAAGATTTTTTGAGGGTGTGGTACTTGGAAAAATTTTTGAGGCACCTAACTTCAAAGACGTTTTGTGCCGTTAATATTAATTTGCCCCAGGGCATGTATACAGTAAGAAATGTCCAAAATAATGATATCTAAACATTTGTAAGTCCAGAATAATGAAGTTGTGCATTCACTTAAACTGCAATAGAATCTTTATTTCTACTCACATTACTCAGATCAATGTTGTCATTCATGGGGTGTGTTAGCTCCCTCCTCAAAACCTGATAATTAGAACAAGAATATGTATAAAAAATTTATTACAACCGCAGTGTACCTGAATAAGGTTAGTGCAATGCGCACCCTTACCGGCTTTACCACAGATCTACCCATTACTACTTGTTATTTATACGTAAATCATTGATTTTGTCTCCCCCACCAGAAAACACATTTTAAAAAATTTTATTTTATTTATTTTTTATTCTATCCCTTACCCGTGGCACCGGTAGGCTTAACGGAGGCCTTAGATGGTCGGCCTCCGCCCGTTAGTAGCACGGGTTAGATTTTTTTAAGTGACGCCTCGTTTCATGGAGAGAGGCTCATGCTGCCAGCGGAAGCTCCTTGAGCATATAGTTTTGCAGTCCCGTCGAGGATAGTGTTATGGCAGCATGTGGGTGATCTTAGGCCACTCGGCGATATTAGCAAAGAAAAGTGGCCAGCACATGCCGGGGCTCGAACTTGGGACCCTGAGCTGGTATGCCTGACCGCTAGCCACTAGGCCACCGCCTCCCCATGTCCCCATGTCCCAATGATTGTGTGGGGAGGACAGAAGGCAGCATTTCTCCCCCACTTTCTCTAGCTATACGTTTTAAGATATCTTAAGAGTAGCTACTGTGAAAAATTGAAAGTAAAAATAATGTGGCTGGGATTGTACTCTAAATAATTACCTAGATGGGTTTTACTAACCCTTGAGTTTTTCTATACTATAGCAAGGTAATTAAACACAGGCATGTATGCACTCTCACTCATACAAATCAATTTATGTTGCTTTTGTTATGGAATGGAAGGAGAAAGAAAAAATTTAATCATAATCTGATATTGGAACATGTGTAGAGAGGAGACATTGTGGTAAAAGATGATGGAAGAACGATTTGATTTGTAGAAGTATTTTTGTGACTCGGATGCAAAATCCAGTAGGTACAGTAGTACCATTTTGGTCTTGCATACATATGTGCATCTGAACTTGCTTTTGTCTTGGAGTGGATTTTATTTTTGAATTAAGTTTATTGAAAGCATTTTACTTGTTTAATTAAATGTTTTCTGTCTCACAAATAAAATGTATGAATATTTGATACTGTAGTCATATTTTTTTTCACACCTCGAGCACCCTTGACAAAAAGGCATTCCGTATACTTGTTAGTTCTGTCCTCCTATCTAGATACATATTATCTGTAATGATGATGAATTATAAGCATCAAATATACATCAATATGCTAGAGTAAGAAATGTAACTAATATTGGGGCCACCCACCTGGGGAACTGATAGGAAGGTATGGCTTATGTAAATATTGCAGTGAGACCATTATTAGAATTTAAGCCTACATCCTGCTATTGTCAAGCATGTGAGTAGGTGTTGCTGACATCCAGGTTACCTTCCAGGTGCTGGAGGCATGGCTGACCCAATGTTTGTAGCACAACGCAGCAACAACCAGCTGTCTCTGCACATCAGTGACGTTAGTGAGTGTCTCGTCTCTCTTTCCTTAGTGTTTACCCTGACCTGCTGCATGCCTGGATAATGAACTCAGAATATTGAGTGTGCTTGTATTTTTGTTTATGTTGAAAGTTGACATTTTCTGAGAGCTTTTCTGAAGATAAGTCAATGATATATTGAAGCTGATCTTTTGATGGCAGCAATTACTGAAGGTAATAGGATCATTATCCTCTGAAGACACGATTGTATTGGAATTTGACTTTTGAATGTTTTGGTTCCTACATAGTATAGTTAAGTATTGTATGTAAAATATTGTATCCAATGACAGATTAGTTTCTTAAAACTGACATAAAGGGTAGAGTTTCTGTCCAATATTCCATCTTTAGTCTTGCTGCTGTGACTTCTGGCTGATGTGCATGATCCACCTCTTGTTCCAAGTGATAATATTTTCAGTTGCATCCTGAGTTTACACAATTGGTTGCCGTTGTTGTTGTGTAATGCAGAATTATGTACAGATGTAAATATATCCATAATTAAGTGGCTTATAATGGCTTGATTACTAAGCATCAATCAACTGAAAGAGGGCAGTTGCATACATCTTGTATTAATGCTACTCACTGCCCACCACTTTTTTCCTGGGTCTGTTCCTGCCACTCTTTGATGTAGTTCTAGATTTTGTGGCAGTGGCATGTCAAGGTAGGAGATATAACAGGTTTGTTAATTGAGTAATGATGAACTAATTAGAGGGGTGATTACTGGTGTCCTTTGATTGGCATGTGGCAAAAGAAGATTGTTGGAAATTATGTCAGTTCTATCTGAACTGGAGGTGGTGGGATATTGCCATAATGGTTAATATAACTAAGCTGTGACACACAACGAATTTTTATATACATTACAGTTTTACTATGAATGTACAAGGGATTTCAGGGGTTATCTAAGAATCCTTCCATACATTCCAGATACAAATTTTCCTGTATCACTATATTGTTCTTGTTAAGTCCCAGGCTTGCAATATCTGTGTTGTTAGTTCTTCATAAATAAACATCATTGATAGGGGAGGATAAATTTAAGACTGAGGTTGGTGGTTATTGTTCACCAAAATCATTATAAAGATAGCTTGAAGCTTGACTTGATGTAATCTCAGTCTCATACCAGATGGCAGCATTTCATAATATGAATGGAGTCGTTCTACATGACATTAAATATGATGATTATTGATCCAACGAGTCACTACTGAAGTAATTTATGACTGAAAAATTTATGTCCTCAGTCGACATCACCTAAGATATTCACTTCAGCTGCCTTTTTTTTCTTTTTTCTTTTCTTTTCTTTTCTTTTCTTTTCTTTTCTTTTCTTTCCCTCCCCTCAGTTAATCTTGAAAATATTCTGTCCTCAGTTGATACAAAAGAAATTATCTCCTCAGTTGACATCATTGGCCAGGATGCCCCGGAGTGTGCTGCCTCCGACATGTCAGTGTACGGTGGTCTGCAGATCGGAGGTGGTGGAGCAGGGACAGCCAGTGAAGCTAGCTTCCCAATCACTAACCTCTCCAGGACAGACCCTGACCTGGAAAACAAAAGGAAAGCTTGCGTAAGTCATGTAACTCCAACTCACAAACGTATTCAATTTAACAGCAGTTCAGGGGGTTAGGACCATAAAATTCATATTAGAATTAGGCAGTGGACAGTTTTCCATACATGGGTTAAGTGAACACTAATGTCAGTGGTACTGTGATAGACAAGTAATATAATGTTCACTTAGGAAGACCTTTGTGGATATTTGTTAAAACCCTTAGACTCACAAGTGTTTTAAGGACAGTTTCATGAGATGTGCCCTTTGGAAACCTCTTGTGAATTTTAGGTACGAATCATAGAGGAGCCCCAGCCCAAGGCCCTGCGGTTTAGGTATATATGTGAGGGTCGCTCAGCAGGATCCATCCCAGGGGTCAGCAGCACAGCAGACAATAAGACCTACCCAGCCATTCAAGTGAGTTTGTCTCCTTTAGTATGACACACAATTCTTTAACAGTCATAATACTTATAATGTGTTATTCAAATTCATTATTTGGTCAGTACATGCCTCAGTTTATAGATGTTTGTTGTTGGTGTGGAGTTTAGGCATTCAATGTGTCTGTTGGGAGTTAATAAGACATTGGTTGATATTGCATTCTTGCACTACAGGTGATGGGGTACAAGGGTCCAGCAGTGGTAGTGGTGTCGTGTGTTACTGTTGATCCTCCATACCGCCCTCATCCCCATAACCTGGTTGGGAAGGAAGGCTGCAAGAAAGGTGTCTGCACCATGACCATCAACAATGACTCAATGCAGTGTGTGTTCAGTAATCTTGGGATTCAGTGTGTCAAGAAACGAGATGTGGAGGATGCACTCAAACTAAGGGAAGAAATACGTGTTGATCCCTTCCAGAGTAAGTGCGTTTGCGTGTGTGTGTATGTATGTGTGTGTGTGTGTGTGTGTGTGTGTGTGTGTGTGTGTGTGTGTGTGTGTGTGTGTGTGTGTGTGTGTGTTTAATTCACCACAGTCCCAAGGATCATGCTCTGGACTCGTGATCACCAGCCACTACCTTACGGCAGAGGGCTTGCAGCTCATTCTAGCCCCAATCTATGTGTAAGGCTGTGACCTTTCACACACCACACACCCAATCCTCTTGCTCAAGGAGGAGAGAAAAGGATAGGTCATCACTGAAAACTTTGCACCTTGAGCGAGGCGCAAACCTCAACCTGCCGAGTGACAGGCCAAGATGTTACCACTGAACTACCAAGCAGTATGTGTGTGTGTTTGTGTACACATGTATGTATAATTAATTGTGTCTGCCATTTTGGTTTAATTATTTGTTGTCTTCAGATGGTCAGAAATCTATGCCCATATCTTTGATATCTTACAACCTCAACCCTCACTGATCATGAAGACCTATGTAGATCTTAAGGATCCCAGCTGCCCTGTCTTTATGCTTTGCTGTTCTCTCAAATAAAAGAGGCAAATGTTACTGAATAATTCATGGGGTAAATTTAATTATTCCTGATTTATAAAAAATGCAAGGCATAATATTGGATTTAAGTATGAAGCATAATTAACTTACTGGAAAATCTTGTATCACAGGTCAACAATCAATGGACACCAAGCATATCTATGTACATTTGTCTCCTAATTCATAACTCAATATAAGCTTACACTTGAATTATCCAGTCTTATTAATGTGAGGTTATGTTTTGTTGTGTTCTAGCTGGTTTCGGTCACAGAAGCCAACCACAAAGCATAGACCTCAATGCCGTACGACTCTGCTTTCAAGTGTTCCTGGAAGGTCCCGAGAAGGGAAAGTTCACTTTTCCTCTAAAGCCTGTTGTCTGCCAATCCATATATGACAAAAGTAAGTAGTGACTGTAGTCTTTTCTCTGTTATAGTTTTTGCAGATGATACAATACTGTTGGCAGAGAAGAAGTAGATTTTACAATTGGTGGTAGATGTTTTTTATATAGTGTGTAAAAGGAGAAAGTTGAAAGTAAATGCCAGTAAAGGGGTTTTCATACTAGCACTTTTACCGACAATTTTTATCGTTTCCGTCAGCTTTTTCTCGTTTTGACAACTTTTTCTGTCTGAATCAGTCAGACGGACATGATCGTCTTCATATGGTAATTTGTCAACAACTTTTTAGTCAACTCAGAATGCATAGTGGATGATATGAAATTATTCCAAGTAAATGGCTAGCTTGTATTTTTAAAAAATATTCAAATTTCTAAAATGATAATGAATGATAAATTTAATAATTGCATATGAGGTTACATTTAATTTGTGGTTTCATAATAGCCAACAGTGTCTCACATGACTAGATCGTAGAGTCAGAAGACTTTAATTGCATTTTTCAAGCAAATATTCAGTTCCTGTATACCATGGACACAAAAATTCACCCTAGGTGGACAAAACTGTCAGAAAAATTTCTGATTGATCAGATAAGAAGCCACTGCTGTCTCTGGGACCCCAACAATGAAATGTACATGAAGAAAGTGTTAAACGCATCCATGCACTTTTTTTTTAGCAAGCTTGGCTCGTTTTCAATGGACAAGACACATCATGAAATACAGAGAAGCTAATACTTGCCTTGGTGTTAGTCATGTTTGTTTACTGATGACGAAAACAGTGTAGACGAACAGCTGTGTGTGTATGACGGCGCGCGCTCCAGAAATTGTCGATAACAACTGCTTGTGTGTGACGGCACACTCTCTAGAAATTCTTGATTTTCACAAAGTTGACGGAAAAAGTGCTAGTGTGAAGGCGCCTTAAGAGCAAAGTGATGTTTTTGAAAGGGCTAAAGAGGAGGTGGTTGATTTTATGAAACCATATAGAGTAATGGTTCAAAGCTTGGTTTACACGTCTTGTGCAGAACTATGTTTGATGGTGATATGAAATACCCATTATCATTTTCTTGTAAGGATCTCAAAGTTGATTTTAATATCTTCTCTATCTCCAACAGAAGCCACGTCTGACCTCATCATCTGCAAATTGAGTGACTGCACCAGTAGTGTGGCTGGAGGGAAAGAGATTATACTGCTTTGTGATAAAGTCACTAAAGGTACTACATTGCTTGCATTCCAAAATTTCTAATTATTGTCATTCATATGTTTATTATTTTTAAATTTTGGGAATTAATTTTGGTATTTTTATTTTGGCCAACAATACTATGCTCTGGAAAAGTGAATTTGCACAAATTTGATACTTAGATAACTTAAATTCAAGGTAGAAGATATTTCATAAAAGGTACATGGAACTTGTAGATAAAGACTATATGTGAGAATTGTGAATACTGAGTTGTTTGTCAGATGCTGGTGGGCAGGGAGGTGGGGGGCTCAAGTTAACAGTGCTGGCTCAACAGAGGACATCGTCGTGCGCTTCTATGAGGAGAAGGATGGCATGATAGAATGGGAAGGCCTTGGGGACTTCCAGGCTTCTGATGTTCACAAGCAAGTAGCCATTTCCTTCAAGACGCCGCGATACAAATCTCTTGAGGTTCGTGAGTACCTTCTGCTGCAGGCCTCAGGTAGTATTGACTCCAGCTTAAATTGTTTGTGGTGTTAGGACTGGAGAACCTGACAAGGCATTGTACCACTTGAGTGAAGGAGTTGGCTTGAGGTTATGCTGGAAGTGTGGTTTGGATGAACAAAAAATGTTTATATTGTGAATAATTTTGTCAATTTGTTATATATACTTTGAACAAGTCATTATAAGAACTTTATAATAAGGTGTACATAATCATTTTCTGCTTTACCTTCTATATAAATGAGGAGGAATCAAAAATTCTAAAAATGAAATGTGAAAAACAATAATAAAGATTATGTAGGGGGACCTAACTCTCAGTGGTAACTAATGCTGTGGTTGCCTTTACCTATTCCCATTAGGTGGAGAACCCTGTGAAGGTGTATGTGCAGCTACTGCGACCATCAGACAAGAGCATCAGCGAGCCACGACCCTTCCAGTACCTGCCCCTTGACTCAGGTAGGCCTTTTACTTCCTTCAAGAGACTTAAGAACAATTATGGTCTATTTCAACGAATTTTGGGACTGGACTCGCCATTGCCTGCTGAGGGTAATGAAGAGACCCTGCGGCGAAAGACCCCAACACCAACCCCTCGCTCACCTGGTCCCC
Organism: Metacarcinus magister; assembly: GCA_029783475.1. Classification (NCBI taxonomy): domain Eukaryota; kingdom Metazoa; phylum Arthropoda; class Malacostraca; order Decapoda; family Cancridae; genus Metacarcinus; species Metacarcinus magister. The sequence continues at coordinate 3,328,647 of JAPQNM010000008.1, forward strand.
TGGTAGTGACCATCTTAGATGATATCAAGCCAAGGCCCCTTGCTGATTTAAAGCTGGTCAGCCCTATTACAGGAAAACCTCAACCTCACCCTCTGCCGAGTGGTTCACCTCCCCTTGCCTCCATCAACAAGCCCAGTATCTCTCCACCTTCTGCTCCATTAGCTCTTGCATCTAGCTCTCCACCCTTACTTACTTCCCCCGACCAAAGTGTAGATGACATTCGGCAGAGACTGACAGCCACCTTGGAGCGCAGGAAGGCTGGAGGTGCTATCTCACCCCGGGTGCCAGCCCCAGCCCGACCATCACAGTTCTGGTCTGATGATGCCAGTGTATACTCTGATGCAGACATGCTAGATGAGGTGTTGAGTCAAGGCAGTGTGAATGACCTGTTATCGGCAGTGGGTGATGGTCTGGCTGTGTATGAGGACCTGACTGCCCTTCCTGACCCCACTGCAAACCAGATAACAGATCCTGATGCTGTATATGGAGATGCTTCCTATGCCTCCTGCTACTCTAACCTGGAGTTTGTTATGGGTCAGGCTAAGGTCAAAGACTCTCCACCATCACTACCACCAAAGAAGAATCCCAGGACATCCCTTCCTGCTCTGGAGGATGACTATGGAGAGTATGGTACTCCCTCAGGACAACCAGTGCATCCCAACAAAGCTGCCTTGTTGTTGGAGCGTGGCTTCAGAGCAGAAGCAGGTCTCTCTTCCTCCAATCATAGTGTGGACAATGTCCTCTATTATGGCCCCAGTGGGCGAGGGGCTGGCCAAGAATTAGACCAGTTAGAGGACTTGTGGGATGATGCCAGTCAGCCCCAAGAGGTAAGCTGTGATCAGTTACCCCGCACTGTCCTGGACCTGTTTGTGTAAGGCCCAGCTGGCTGAGGCAGCACAAGTATGAGGGGAGGTTAGTCTGGGATTGTCACATATTTTTAACAAGGAAAAAAGTCTTAATCGTGTGTTTTGGAGCCGTTTTATGATGAGCGAATGATATCTTCGATATTTAGAAAAAAGATTCAAGATCTGCTTATTAGTGCATTTGTCTAATGTTTAATTAGTATTGTTATGTTTTGAATACAGTGAAAGTATTTTGTTATTTAGTAAGAAGTGATGGGATAAGGAAGGAAATGTACTATGAACATCACTCAAAAAGAACAGACTAAAGAGGTTTGACATCCGAATGACTGTTTTCATAGCAGTAATCTGAATTCTCCATTTTTATACATATATATTGGTAAAAAGATTGCTCAGTGGTTAAAGTTAGGTCTATTAATCTATATACCTGGCTTATATCCCCATTAAAGGGGGGTAGCCAAGACAACACATGTAGGGTTCAGGGAGAATTTACTTTCCCTTCCCCCTCTGTGCCCTGTCTTTATGTAGGAGAGAATACAGAGGAGGGGCTTCCCAGACCTCTCGCTCCGTCCCTTTTGGTCGCCTTTTACGAGCTTCAGGGAATACGGTGGTAGTATTCTTGCAACCCCACCACAGGGCAAAGTTTGATAATCGTATGAAATTCACTATAGTAGATATATGCCAGTGAATAATTGAAGTTCAGTTATATTGTTACGGAAATTAGTTGTATGTTAGAGAATATGTTGAGCCATGATATCACTTCTAGTCAAGAAACACATGAGTGTATATGGTTGTGTTTATAGTTATAGATATAATAATTTATTATTCGTTGTTCGTTTGATTATTAAATGGTGCTTACATTTCAATAACGGCATATATTGTGTACAGGAGCACTTCATTCACATAAGCTAGGATCTTGAACCACTCACTATATGTAAGGGTCATCAGAGCTGTCTGTGGGTTGACTTAGATTCTTTTATGTGACTGTTAGACAGAGTATTGACTTTTGGATCATTAATATGACTGTTAGATAGGGTTTGTAGATACTGTATTTTTTGCTTAAAGATGCTGCCTCATAGCCATCTCATTTTAGGAAAGGCAACTCCGAGTAAAGATTTTGTGGCTGATAGCCAATTATACAGAAACCACTGCTTGATCTAGTCATCAGTCAGTTTTTGGAAACTTTATTTTATTATTTATTTTTATTACCTTGTGTGTTAATCATCTTTTATGGTGTGGCAAAAACCATTTCTAGGCTCTCATACCAAAGGCCCTCTCACACACAACATTGTTGCAGCACCTTAAATCAATCAATCAGTCAATCTCACACACAAACTCACAAGACAGCAGCACTGCTGGTGTTTTGTACTTCCTGGATAGCAAGACTACATCTCAACTTATATCCATACACATTTTCTATTAGATAGATAGGGGCTAAAACATGAAGGAAGACAATCCCAAGTTGTCTCCTCCAGGCCGAGGATTCAAACCTCTTGGTTCTTAGTTGTGTTCACTAACCATTAGGTTATGTATTACTTTGAAGTATATACAAATGAACATATGACCATAGCTCCCTTTCTGATTAAATTTACTAAAATGGTGACAAGATCATTAGTATTAATCATTGTTAGGATACAGGCATATACTATACAAATTAATTGAAGATAAACATGTTTACATTTATCATGTTTTGATGACTCTACATATGCTGCCACTGCCACACCAATAACAAATATGCTTTCTGAACATCATACGGGTGCGTCTTTGATGAAATTCAGAGCCAATGCTGATGCATCTAATTTTTTCACACTATATCAACATTATTTTGCTCAAAATGATCATACATAATTGTAATTTGTAATTAAAAGGATAAATATTTATATAAAGGCTTAATTATGTCTATGGTCTCACCTGTTTGACTCATCATTTCCATCTCTGATGATGTATGATGAGTTTTCAAGCTGTTTTTATAAGAAAAGAAGCATTATTTAGAGCAAAGAAATATGATAATTATTTTCCCATAAGTTTCCAAGCCAGGTACTTTTTTCAAAATTCCTGAAGCTACATTTCAATACATATAATGAAAGTGATTCCTTTAAAATAACTTAACTATTCCCTGGAGTTACTTGTTTGTGGCTAATTCAGACAAGAGTTAACTAGCAGGATTTTCATGACAAAAGTGGTTATCTCTAAGTTGTACTTATACCATGTGTATAACTATTAACTTTTTTTATGTGTGGATATAGGAAATTATGTGTTGTTGATAACTTATGAGTAACAGAGTAGGAAGAGGAAGGTGATGGCCATGACACTGTTGGAAGTGGGGAGGATGGGTGTAGGAGTCTGTTCAGGATTTCCGTCTATATGGTGCTTGATGGAGTAAACTCTCATTCTAAACATATGCCATCATTGATAATTGAACTCTAGTCAGTAATGTATTTCTCTTAGGTATATCTATACTTCTGACATACAACAAAATAAACAAAAAATTAACAAAAAGGATAACTTACTTGTTTAATGATAATCGCAGTGAAAGATGAAGCTGTATCAGTTAAGTTTTTAAAAAAATACTAGCACTTTTATACAATAAGTATAGAATGAGGTTTTACCATGTTTTTTAATGCTATTCTAATGTACAGGAAGGTAGTTGTTATATAGTATGTAAAATCTCTTAGTGTTGCACTAGCTATGTGAGGCTGCAAATTTTCACCAAGCCATATGCAATCTGTTTGATGTAGCAAAATGGCACTCAAAGTTTTATTTTGTTTATGTAGATTATTGAAGTCTGTCGTGTTCAAGATTAGGATTATTGTTAGTGATGGAAATTTTTGCCTCAGTCGGTCTCATCTTTCAAGTGTATAAAGATGGGTGTTGAATACAGCAATTGCCCAATGAGTAGGTTGGTGCAGAAACTAATCTAAAGTGTATCCAGTGCAACAAAATATGTACAAGGCACACATTTTGTATTATTTATTTATTTGTTTATTTATAAATTGTTTGCACATTGTAAAGACATAAAGGGTCATGTCAAGAACAAACTGGGATGAAGGTTAATGATTGTTGCTTGTAGGCAGATTGTAAAATTATTGGTTCTTTTTATTGTCTCTGACCTTCCTTTCCACATTTCCCTCTCCTCCAGTTTCCTACTGTTTCATATTTTTTTCTTTCTCATTCACTTTGTACTTAGATTTAGTGTTAAGGATGTAAAGAAACGTAGCTATAATTACCAGATGTGGTTCAGTTACGGTATTTTTTGGTATATAAGAGGCACCTCTGTATAAGATTCACCCTTACTGACGGTTCAGTTGAATTGAATACTTGAAGAATAACATGTTTGCCTACACACAAATTGTTTGAACATCAGCTCTCACACTGGCAGTGACATGAAAATATCCCTCTTGCTCCTCAGCACATGTAGACTATGCTACTAAAACTAACAATCACTTTAATGGGGGAAAAAAACTTTCTACCAAAATTCTCATCCATCCATCCTTTATTTTCTCATCTAACATTTACTGTGAAATCACTCACAGCTGGTCTCACAATCAAAACACTTATTAGTGAATAAATGAGAAGGGAGCACAAGCAATAAGTGACCTAAGGGTCACTTAGGTCATTTAGATGACAAAAAGCAGAATATCATGACTTAAACCAAGCCAGCTTACACTTGTGGCCAATGAAAACATAATTCACAAAACTCTTTGTGGCAAAGGTGCATCTGATACACTGAAAAATACAATATTCATGGGTTTGAAACTCAAAGAATTTTGGCCATATTCTTAAACACTGCGATGCAAATAATTGGTCATTTTAAATTTGGCTTTGCTTATTAGAAAATTGTACTTGATGTTTAAGCAGCACATGGCTGGAGAGAACACCATTTCCTGTAAGGAAAATAATATATTCAGTGTTTACACAAGAAAGAATACACATTGTGCTGGCCCCTTCCGTGGAAGGAGTGTGTTGCATGAAAATGGAAACCTTAAAAATTACGTTTAAGCATATGGCCCTTAGAGTCCAAGTGTATTAAGCTGAACCAGACTGACCTATTGACAGTATCGTAATTGAGGAGATCTAAGATTTGAATTTTTTTTTCTTCTATTTCCTCAAGGTAGGATAACCTCCAACTTACCTCAGAGCAGGAAGTTACGCATTGCAATTTTTTTCATATATATAATATATATATATAGCATGTGCAATAATTTGTATAAATATTGTAAGATAACCACCACCTTTAGGTACATTACAATTATCAGTGCAAAACTTTTCTAATGTTGCATACTTATTTTATATATCTAAGTTACAGGAACTTACTCTCTCTTTCTTTTCTCTAATTCACCTGTGGCAGACACTCCATGTTTTTACAGTCTTCCACTGCTTTATAACTTTTTTCTTATGCTCACAGTGCCTTGGTGTTATCTCAGGCTGATGTTAAGGTAGCTTTTTCCTTAATTATGTTGCAGATGTTAATGTGAATTAATGCATGTATTTTTGCAGGGAGTGAGAGAGAGAAAAAGAGATTGTGTGTGTGTGTGTGTGTGTGTGTGTGTGTGTGTGTGTGTGTGTGTGTGTGTGTGTGTGTGTGTGTGTTTTAATATGCACATGCTTGTTGTCTAATTGAATATCAAATTCCAAGCAATCATTATAGTAATTTGTGCAGCACTTGTATGAAAGTGTCCGGTTGACTACAAATGATTTTTGAGTGATCCACCTACACAAGCACATGTAGCATATGTTTTTCCTTTGCTGTGCTTCTCATTTTAGATTTAATGACAGAACGAAGTTGTTAGTTCTCTACATTGAGAGAGAGAGAGAGAGAGAGAGAGAGAGAGAGAGAGAGATTTTGAGTGCAAAGATGCAACATTGCAGTTACATCCTATTCCCATCCATGTAATCCAATACCGAATGCCTTTCCTATTCTTTTATTCTCTTCTTGGGAACTCACTGCCTTTACAAGGACCTTCATCATTCATAGAACACTCACAACCATATCAGAATATCAAAATAACTACTGCATTGTATAATGCTTTGTACATTATGATGTAAAATACAGTATTATAGTTTCTTCTCCCTTACTTTTTTATTTTCAATGTGTACTGTCAGAGGAGAAAGGATAGAGAGAAATCAGTATCGGACTGATGTGGAAGAAAAATGTGTTTATGATATGATTATGATACAAGCAAGTGATTATATGTACATTTGAGGAGGAAATAAATTATGATTCTCTCTGCATAGAAAAATTTAATACCTCTGAAAATATAAAAAGATGAACTTGCATGCGTTTTGATATTTAGTAACTGAACAGTTTTGTCTCATAATTTTCTTGATTTCAGTTGTTTATTTTACTTTAACTGATTTTCATTCAGTAGTTTTTAGTTTTATATGTGCACTTAACCTGTTAAATTTAGCATGAATGTCAATGTTTATTTATTTTTTTCTAGCTAACACGTGAATAAGTAAATTTGCTTTAGATTTATTTAATTAGTATTTTATTAATGCTTGTGTGTTTGCTGGGTTACAAATTTTGCATGGTTTTGTTCAAGCATGGTTTTGTTTTTGCTTTTGTTCTAGATCCTCAGTACCTCAAACGGAAAATGGCAAAATACGGCAATGCATCAAACACTGACAAGATTGGGAGGTTTATTGCAGAGAACATGGGAGCAGCAGGTGAGTGTATAATATTATATTTTTGGTTGTACTGTTTTGCAGCTATTTTGGTTCACATAATATATACAGTGTATGAGTTAGTCTTCACTATCTCTGTAGACAGTTTTAACTCACTAATAATTAACAAAAATTCCAACACTGCTGACAGGTTGAGCAACCTGTATTTAAAACTTTTTCAGCATTAACATCTCTCAGGTGGTCTTCCTCATCCATTAGGAAGACGTTCTGATAGAGTGGGAATGCTTTTATTGATTGCCATCTGTGTTAGAAAGGAAGCATAAGCAGGGAAATAATGAAAGATAGGAATTGCACATAGCAAATTGTGATCTGTTAAAATTGCAGAATGAGCTAGGGAATCAATAAGTTCATTGCCAGGAATGCCTAGATGATTATGGAGCCAACAAAAATATCTTTTCTGAACAGAAAGTCTTGATATCCAATCTTATATTTTGAACAAGGAGGTGATGGAAGGAAACAGACTCCAAGGGAGAGGCATTAAAAGAATCATCAACGGTGAATGAGATGAGAGTATACATTGTAGGTTGAAGAAAATGTTTGGAAAGAGAGAATTAAGTTGATATTGGTTTAAAGAGGGTAAAATGTAAAAGAGATTAATTCAAGCTTGATATAGATGATGAAAGATTCTACTGATTAGCATTCTGTGAGAGAAGGAAGGAAGGTTTCTGGGTATTACAAAGCGGATATTTAGTAAATTAGGAATTGAGAAAGGGAAAAAAATACAATAAGATCCAAGCCTGGCCAGAGATAAAGCATTTGGTTAGAGGTAAGATACTACTATAAATTTATATAAGAATAATGTCTATACAATGAGATATATGAGAAAAGGAAGTAAGAAAATTTTGTTTGTATGAGTGTTAGGGACAGAAGATACTCATTCAGTGTGAGGTAGAAAGAGTTAAGTTGTTTGCATGGTCTCCAGTGTATGCAGAAAGGAATATGGTACCTATCAGCCAGGTGTCAGGAGCCGTCCCTCGACCCATAAGAGTGGCCTCGCGTACGTCCCGGTTGTCTGACAAGATAAAGATGGAGCCCCCTGGTAAGATCTAAGGAACAGTCTCCATTGCTGAACTACTTTTTAATGATGCTTAATCGAGGGTGCCAAGTGAATATAATGGAGCCTTTCATACGAGCATTGTTTCTTCATAAGATCTCTTTGGTGAACAGTTCAAACATTTGATAAAAGCTACATCCCATTTAGAATTGACAAATTAGATTAATTACACATTTGTTTTCCAGACATGGTGGGGTCCCCAGTCTCTCCAGGAAGCCAAGGATCCCCAGCTCCATCAGGTGCTCTTGGAGGCTACCTAGTAAAGCCTCCTGTCTCACCCCAACATTACACTGGAGGAACCATGCACACTGTCCCCCTTCACGGTCTCAGCACTGTAGCCCAGCCTGGGTACTACCACCAGTCATCTGCAATGCATGGTGTCAGCCTGGGAGTTGCCTTAGGATCAACTCCATCCTTAGTGGCACCCAGAGTTCCCTCTCCCCACCATCACCAGTACTACATGAGTCCTGGTGCCCCATCACCCTATCCATCTGAGGTCCCGTTCAATCCGGGTACGTAATAATACGTCCTGTTACGAAACACTCCCATCAGGGATGTACATTCTCTCTCTCTCTCTCTCTCTCTCTCTCTCTCTCTCTCTCTCTCTCTCTCTCTCTCTCTCTCTCTCTCTCTCTCTCTCTCTCTCTCTCTCTCTCTCTCTCTCTCTTTTCACAACCGCTTGTCATAGAAGATAGACGTGTCCCACCAGCTGTGTCCACAAAACGCCAAGCTAAGTTTATTTACCATACAGTTAGTGTATTGTGAACAAACAGTTAACTAAGGAATATATAGTTAGTTATATATCTGGTGAACACTAGTTTGTGAATTAGACTATAATTGACTATATAGATTAGATATAATTAATTATCGTTAGTATATGGTTCAGTTGTTGAAGAACCAATAGTGTATTATTATTCAATTGTTACAGTATTATAAGATATATTGTTGAACAGTGATATTGCTATACGTAATATTGTTGAACATATTTATTTATTAGATCAGAACTAGTTCTCTAAATTAGTCGTATGGCTAGGCTTGTTATAGAATTTTACGAGGTAGTCTAAAGGATTAAATATGGCGCCAGCTACTCGTTATGAGTGTTTAACTTGTAAAAGATCATTCATTAAGGATTTCCTTATCCAGGAAAATGATGAATATGTTTGCTGCTTATTTTGTGTAGTATTCAGCAAAATAAGCGGTAAATTAGAAATTATAGATACGAGAATAGCGAAGTTAGAAGCTGCAGATATAAGCGTTGTTTTAGAAAAGGATGTAGGAGAGAAAGATAGGGAATTAGTGATCAATGAATCAGTTGTTCAAATTAATCAAATGGAAGATAGGATTACGAAATTAGAGAAAAATGACTTCCAACATGTCAAAAGAGGGAGTAAGGTTGAGAGAGGTGCCAGTTATAGCGGTGTTGTCATGCGAAACAGGTTCCAGGTATTGGAAGATAAGGTTCATGATGAGCCTGGTGTCATATTGGTTGGTGATAGTCTAGTAAGACATCAAGACGAGAAGTTTTGTGTGAAAGGACCAAGGAGGAAAAAATTTTGCTATCCGGGAAAGAGTTGAAAATATAACGATAAAATTGATGAATTAGTCATTAATTCTTCCGAAGAAACTGTTTTTGTGTATCAAGTTGGCACAAACAACGTTGTTAAGGACAGGTCCAAGGAGTTGTACAAGGAATATAAGGCAATGATAAGAAAGACTAAGGATAGCCGCAGGCGGTCAGTGATCTGCAGAGTGATTCCCAGATATGATGTTGGTCCACTCGTTCTTAGTAGAATGTTAGGAATCAACACACGTCTGGAGAAATTATGTAGTAAGGAAGATGTGATGTATGTTGATGTGTGGAATCATTTCAGCAACGATAGGAGCTTGTTTAGCGGAGATGGCCTTCACCTTAACAGAGTAGGAAAAGCGAGATTAAGTAGAGTTTTGGACGAAGGTGTGAAATATGAGTTAATAAGAAATATGGCGACATTACCAAAAAGAGGGATTCAGCCTGTCCAAACTAGTCGTGAGGTAGTTATAGGCGAGCCAAATGAGGTCAATACTATAGGTACTCAGACAGATGGCCAGGTAGAGTTTAGGTCCTTGTCTGTTGACAGAAGTACAGAGACAAGCAGCCAAGAAATTTTGAGGTCTGATGCGGTAAATTTTCAAAGAGGGCTCGAATAAACACTAAGTATAGCCCTAAAGCGTCTTGAGAAAATAAGCATCTTTTACGCTAATGTAAGGAGTATTATTCCGAAACTAAATCAGTTGATAGTACATGCGACCGCCGAAAACCCAGACATTATTGTGTTAAAGGAATCGTGGATAAATACACGCGACAAACATCAAATTGCAGAAGTGTCATTAAATGGTTATACTGTATTCGAGAAATGCCGTACACATAAAAATGGAGGTGGTGTTTTATTATATGCAAAAAATTATATGAAGGTCGTTAAGATCAATAAAATAAATGTGGATGCAGATGACACTCTCTATGTTGAAATTACGGAAAAAAATAAGAAATATATCCTCGGCGTAGTATACAGACCTCCAAAATTAAGCGAAGAAAATGATAGAATTCTTTATGATGAAATTAGATCTGTCATTAAAGATAAAAATGCAGTAATTTGCGCAGATTTTAACAACCCCTCAGTAAATTGGTCAACTTTAACGGCCGATCGAGAAGGAACCAGATTATTAGAACTAACAGAGGAGGCTTTTCTATATCAAATAGTTCAGACACCTACTCGAAGAAATAATATCTTAGATCTAATATTCGTGAATGACAGCGATATTATTCACAGTTGTGAAGTAGGCGAACCTCTGGGGAACAGTGACCACAACATCGTTAGAACTGAATTAAACCTTCAAATTATAACAAAAGAAAATATGTTATTGGTACCTAACTATAGGAAGGCAAATTTTGCAAACATAAGAAGGGAAATAGAATCAGTAAACTGGAATCAATGCTTAGATAATGTTTGCATAGACGAAACTTATAAGGCGTTCACAGCAAATCTCAAATTGATAGTTAACAAAAATATTCCACATAAGCCACGAAGAATTCATATATGTCAACCAGTATGGATGACTAACAGCTTACAAAAAAATTATAGCAGAAAAGAGAAAGGCTTACAAAAAATTCAAATTATCACAGTTAACTTCAGATTTCAACAGTTACGTTGATCTTAAAAGAATGTGTGAAAAAGAGATAAGGGAAAAAAAGCGCGAGTATGAAGTAAGGATATCTCACGAAGCAAAGAAAAATCCCAAATTGTTCTATAGTTATATACGAAACAAAAAAACTGTAAGAAATAATATAGGCCCACTAGTAGATAATGATAATAAACTAATCAGCGATGACAAAGATATGGCCTCCATACTTAATTCAACGTTCAGTAGCGTCTTTACTGAGGAAGGTAAAGCAGATATCCCTACCCTGTCGAATATATTTCAAGGCCCTGATGAAGAAAAGCTCATCATAACCGAAATTCAAGCACACGAGGTTTGTAAATATTTACAAAAGATTGATCCAAATAAGTCCGTTGGTCCTGATGAAATTTCACCATGGCTACTTAAAGAATGTTGTGGACAGCTAGAAACTCCTATAACTAGTTTATTCAATAAATCATTAACACAAGCTAGAGTACCTCATGCATGGAAAAGAGCAAACATAACCCCCATCTTTAAGAAGGGAGAAAAGAAACTAGCTACTAACTATCGACCAATTAGTCTAATGTCAGTGTTAATTAAACTTTTTGAAAAGATCATCAGGGATAAGATAGTTGAGTTCCTCGAGAAAAATAAATTAATAACGGAAAATCAGCACAGATTTCGTAGTAATAAATCATGTCTGACTAATCTGTTAGATTTCTTTAATGATGTTTACGCGAGTTGGGATGTCCCGGAGCCATATGATGTGATTTATTTGGATTTTCAAAAAGCATTTGATAAAGTTCCTCATAAACGGCTGATATCGAAATTGAGGGCACATGGAATAGGAGATCATCTATGCGCGTGGATTGAAGACTGGCTCTCAGACCGACAACAATGAGTTCTAAATGGCGAAGTGTCTGATTGGCAAAACGTAATTAGTGGTGTACCTCAGGGGTCGGTCCTGGGACCCACGCTCTTCATCATATATGTAAATGATTTAGAAGGCAATCTTTTGTCAAAAGTAGCAAAATTCGCAGACGATACAAAACTTGGCAGTAAAGTAATATGCACTGAAGACTGTGATAGAATTCAGGACAATTTAAACAAACTAATCGATTGGAGTGAGAAATGGTTAATGTCCTTTAATACAGACAAATGTAAGGTTATGCATATTGGCGATAAAAATCCAAATTTTAAATACAAAATGTGTGATCAGGAGCTCGATAAAGTCAAACAAGATAAGGATCTTGGTGTAATCATTAACTGTAATCTAAAAGTGAGTGATCAGTGCATAGCTGCCAGTAAGAAAGCAAATATGATGTTAGGGCTAATTTCAAGAAATTTTGATCACAAAGCACCAGAAGTAATGAAAAAACTCTATACGGCATTTGTAAGGCCACACCTTGAATATGCGATACAATTCTGGTTGCCAAACTACATTAAAGACCAAAACTTGCTGGAAAGAGTACAGAGACGAGCAACAAAACTTATTCCTACATTGCCTAATTTATCATATGAGGAACGATTAAAACAGTTAGACATGTTCACTCTCCATAAGTGAAGAATTAGGGGAGATATGATTGAAGTCTTTAAAATATTAAATAAATTTGACAAAATCAATCCAGAAGTACTTTTTGAAATAAATAACGCGTCAGTAACGAGAGGTAATGGTATGGAATTAAACGTACAAAAATTTAACACAATGGCTTGTAAGTCATACTTCAATGCAAGAGTTGTTGACCATTGGAATAGACTCCTAGCATCAGTAGTTAGTTCTAAAACTATAGACATTTTCAAATCCAGATTAGACAAACATTTCCGAGAAACAGGTTTACTTTAAAAAAGTTAGTTAAGGGATTCATGGTGTAAAGTAACTCAGACTGGTGGGTGGCTGCAGCTGTTGGTTATCAGGGTACTGGTGCATCCACCTGTGATCCGACGTAAACGAGAATCAAATCTCTACCTGGAAAACAGTTGTAATATAAGTCCTTCTGGTCTGTGTCTACTTCATTGGTTCCCATTTGATATGAGCATAAAATTTAGAGTAAACAATGCGAGCATCTATGAAACTTATATCCTTGTGTCCCTATATCTCAGATTAGAAGTGTAATGACAGTAATTTCATTCAATATAAATAATATTCCCCATCCAGGATGTATTATCACTAGACCAGTAGGTCTTCTGGTGTCTGTTCTCATGTATTCTCATGTATTCTCTCTCTCTCTCTCTCTCTCTCTCTCTCTCTCTCTCTCTCTCTCTCTCTCTCTCTCTCTCTCTCTCTCTCTCTCTCTCTCTCTCTCTCTCTCTCTCTCTCTCTCTCTCTCTCTCTCTCTCTCTCTCTCTCACAATGATCATATGATTTCAAAGGATAAGGATAATTTCCAAACCTAATATACAAATACAGTATACCAATTATTACTTGTTTGGTGGATAGTCAAAGATACATGAACATATCTCGGAAAATACTTCAGATATGAACATTTTGAAGGCATCACTGAACTCCTTATGAAATTTCCCATTATTATAATTATATAGAATAACTACTTTACAGAAAAAAGTTTCGAAAAAATATGGTGTAAAGTCTAATAGTATATGTATTTACTTTCAGTGTGCGGTCGATAAAAATACAAAGAAAAACTTGCCAAAAAATAATTATTTTAGCTATTGGTATGTACTTACATGCATTATCTTTGTTTCGATTAGTTCTAGACCGCAAATTAAAATTCACAGCTGCATCATAAATGATTGCTGAAAAATTAAGGAAAAATTAAAGAAAAAAAGGTTTTCTGCAAACTGTTTTGTTTTAGCTAATATGTGCATGTGTATATAACAGAAAACAAATTTTTCATTGGGAAGCTAATACAATTCCACATCTTCTGGTATGATAAACGAAAATAGTTAGCTCACAAAATATTTTGTTATGACGAGTTGAAGTGAATTCACAGTTGATGCCTATTCATTCTGAGGCCCATAATATAATTCATTTAACTTATTTTACTTTATTTTATATGATAATCTTATAGAAAAAATATCTATAAAGATAGCAACATATAATTCATACACATAAACATAGTTAGAAGGTAGGAAATATCTCTAGAAACTAAACAGTTTTATGCGCAACAAAATAGCTTCTTCACCCATACTCATCCCGACACTAAAGAATTATCATGTTTTAGCTCTGGGCCTGAGAGGGTTAAAAATTGGTGCACGCTGGCTGAAACCCGCCTATAGAACATGGGATCTGGGACCAGTTTGAATATTCCTGGGCCGAATGGGTTAATTTGGCTTGAGGAACCAGAGCATTGACTTAGAAGTCCTCGAGTTTGAGTCTTCCTTTCTATATTTTCAGTTTTAAATGTTCACGTAACCCTTGACTATCGACTATCGTGCCTTATTGGTGCCTTTATCACTACACAATAGTCAAAAAATGTGATTGCCGAATTGAATAATGTATGAAAATAATTCTAATTGGTGCCACAACCCCAAAGCTGACCACGTTTAATAATTTTGTCCCTTTTTTACCAAGTTTTTTTCTAACTGTTTACCTATTACAATATAAAGAATCACAATAACAACATACATTTTACAGGGCAAAGTTTGATTTTATTAATGTACTTCTTCTTCTTCTTCTTCTTCTTCCTTTTTTTTTTTTTTTTTTTTTTTTTTTGTATTATTATTATTATTATTATTATTATTATTATTATTATTATTATTATTATTATTATTATTATTATTATTATTATTATTTATTTATTTATTTATGGAGTACTCGTCTTATTATGTGTGTTTTCCAATAATCAATAACCCTTTGGGAAATTTTTTTTAGGTGATAAAAATAAGGACAGCAACAACCCACCTCTTCTTTCAGATATTAAAAGTAGTTTTTTTTTTCAGCACCTGCTCTGCATTAGGAGAGAGCTTTTCATCTTTAATGCTGTGCCTTCTGTGTATAATAATATCTGTCTCATTATGCAGTTTGTTGTGCACTTGATGAGGTGGGTTTTTATCCTAGAAAAATATCCTGATGACTTAACTCAATTGGAATATTCTTTTAGGTGCTGTGGCTGTGACTAGTGGCTACACTCCAGTGGTAGTGGCACATCCTGGTCCAGCCATGTCGCAGCTCCTGGACCTGGACTCTCGCAAATGTATTGAGCAGAACTCCATTGATTTGGATATGAATAACATCAATAGTGCAGAAATGCGATCACTCTTGCCAAGTGACGACTTCAGTGCATCTATGGTTGATGCGCATCTGTCTGAGAATTTCTCGTCCAATCTCAACATAATAGACCCTTCTCCCCCCATCAATAAGCTCAACAGCAAGAATAACATAAGTGCATCTTCATCCTACATGCCCAACATACCCCAGAACAAGAGTGAGTTTCAGGGTGGCTCAGATAGCTTAAATAATTTAAAGAGTGAGATTGAACTCTTGAACCAACTGTCTTCAGCACACTGACGTCCTGAGTGCACAAGTACTTGGAGAAGTTGTAGGAGTATGTCGAGTGTTGTCATCCCAATCTATATGCATGCGAGAGATGTAGAAATATTTGATTCTCTTAAGTTTGTGAGTTTTTTAATATATGCCCCTGTGACATGAGCAAAAGGAACCTCGCTTCTGCGCATGCGCCGAAAGTAGAAATGTCGTACCTCTATTGGCAGAAAGATTGAGGAGCTGGTGCTGGGTAGACATCAGTAGTGGCTCGCTGAATGCGATGGAATGAGGAGAGGTTTGTAATAAATAAAATTGTGTACATGTGCATGCACTACTTACATATATATACACTAAAATCTTGATAATTTGAACCCGTATAATTCAAATTTTGGATAATTCTACCTGTTTCAGGCCAAGTGCTCAGTGCACAGTACCATTAAATAAGCCTCCGTCCAGCCAAGTCTGTCAATAACAATGCTTACAATATGGCAACAACCTCGTCTCATTACAGTACCTTATTAGCTGATGCACTCCACGTTCAAATCTGTGGAGTGCATTAGCTAATCAGATGATGAGACAAAGGCTGTTACCATATCGTGAGCTTTGTTATTGACAGAGAATGGTGTGTACTGCATTTCAAGACTTCAGTATCAGCTATGTTTTGGCGAGTACAAGTACTACAATCTGTGCTGTTTTGGCATGTTTTAGTGAGTTCTTATTGTATGGAGGAGCTAGAGGGTAATAATCAGATAATTAAGTTGAATTATATAGGTTTTTGTGTATATATATAGTGATCTCTCTCTCTCTCTCTCTCTCTCTCTCTCTCTCTCTCTCTCTCTTTGCATCTGGGTCACCTCCAACTTGGTGACAAGTCTCCTCTCACTGCTGCTCCAGATGAAGCGGGGGCTGCCGGGGGCCTCCACCTTCATCTTTTCAATGAAAAGGTTAGCCAGCAGCTAAGCCTTTTCCTTGCTGCTGGTGGCCACTGTTTCATCTTGCTTGGTGAGGGGAGGGATGGAATCTTGGCGGCTGATTCCCTGCTTCTTCTTGACCAGGGACCACTAAGTCTTGTTTCTCACGCCTGGGCCTCGTAGTTTGTGGCGCAGGTCCTCCCATTTCTGTATGGTCCATTTGCTGGTTACCTCCATCCTCTTGCATGCTGCTCGATGCAGGTCTTTGTTGTGCAAGTCGGGTTTTGCTTGTAGCAGAGCCACGCAGAGTATTTGGCCTTGACAGCAACATGGCAACGGTAGCCAAACCATGGCTGGTCCGTTGGTTTGGGGCTGTATTCCCAGTGTGGGACGTGGCGTCTCTGGAGGGCCAGGAGGCGTCAAGTCAAGGCTCGCGACATACTGTCTGCCATGCCCTGCAGTAGAGTTATCCCCACTTTGTGCCTCAGGTCACGTCGTAAGGAGGCCCAGTCCGCCTTGGCCCACAGCCAAACAGTGCGGGAGGTGGTCTCGTCCCGGGCCACTCCCACATCCACCTTGGTCAAGACAGCGTGGTGGTCAGAACTACCTATGAGTCCCAGCTGGTGACAGCGGAGAGTGTTCTCCTGGAGGTCTGAAATGATAGGATTTAGTGTCCTTCCCCGCTTGTGCGTAAGGAAGGTCACGTGGTCCATCAGACCCTGTTTCAGGTGGTGGTTGAGGTCGCCCACCACCATGACATGCCTGCAGCAGTGCGCCAACATTAGGTTGTCCAGGGCCTCGGTAAGTACTGGAGCGAGGCAGTTCCCTGGCGTGGCGGGCGGTACATGGGACACAGCAGGAGGACCAAGCGGTCAGCCAACACCACCCGGAAAAAGATCACCTCCATTTGGGGCAGCATGTCCACTTCGACGTGCTGGGCCTGCACTCCCTCCTTAAAGCAGACAGCTACTCCACCACCTGCTCGCTCATGGTGGTCCCTCCTGGCCCAAAGGATGTAGCCAGGTATTTTGCCAAACGTGGGCTCCACCTCGCTGTTGAGCCAGGTCTCTGTCACCACAACTATGTTGGCACTATGTCGGAGTACACAGTTGTGGGTCTGGTCGCCGATGTTTCTTCCGAGACTACGTACGTTAGCAGAGAGAATCTTCAGTTAGTGGGGGGGGGGCATTGTAGCTGTTCCAAGATGGAGGGGGTAGGGGTTCTGCAGACTGGACACTGGGTGGGTAGTGACTGCTGTGAAGCTTTTGAGTTATGTGTCTGGCAGCGCAGAAGGTCCGGTTTCCTCATACCAGCACATGCACAGAAGCGAGGTCCCTCTTCCTCATGGGTCCCTCTTCCTCATGCCACACCCCCATATACAAATTTGTGTGTGAGAGTCACATGCGATGGTACCTGTATATTAGATGAATGAGAGGAAATTACTAGAATTTAATAAGTCATGAATGTGCTGACAAAGATAACCAGCCCATTTTTTTAATATGTAGTAAATAGTGAACCTTTTATTTGTTAATTGTTAATTTTAGAGTAACTTTTAAAGTAAAGGGGCGGACGTGCAAATACAAAGGTGAAATAGCATACACTTTCTTTGCCTAGATTACTCATTTATATCATGGCAAATGTCTATATTTTGTACATAATCCTGACAGGATCATGTAACCGTGTTCCTGACAGTACCTGATATTAGAAGTGGTCTGACTATAGATCCCAATACAGTGTACTTCATTTAGCTATTCACTTGAGTGTTATCACTGTAACCTGCATCAGGTGTCACTTCTTAATGCAGTCTTACAGAAGTTACCTAATTTCAACTTCCAATTTTGGATAACTTTTTATGAAACTTGTACACTCTTACAAGTCCATTAACGTTTCATATGGTTACTATTGTAAAGTTTTGTTGTTTTTTGTGGCTATATAGAATTGTTTATATTTTATGAAGATGTTTAAACATGAAGTGATATATAATGTACAGTTCATGGAGACGCATGCTAGTTTGAGCAGAGCTAACATTTAAAGTTTACTCTATTTCTGTGATGAAGAGGTATGGTAGATAAAGTATATAACTCTGTTATTTTTATATTTTTTTAACTATGTAATTATTTAAGTTTGACCATAGATATTTTGAAAACTGCACAACCACATACAACCTTGATGCCCACAGCATTACTTGTAGTTAAGAAAGTGCAAGTATTGAAGAAAAGACAATAATTAAATGATAGAAATAATTACACTACCAATAATTTTTATTCTCTCTCTCTCTCTCTCTCTCTCTCTCTCTCTCTCTCTCTCTCTCTCTCTCTCTCTCTCTCTCTCTCTCTCTCTCTCTCTCTCTCTCTCTCTCTCTCTCTTTTTTCTTTCTCAACCCACAGACCCACAGGATGTCCCCACAGGATGTTTACGAACCACAGTTAACTTTCATCACAGCTTCCCACATAGAATTCTCTCCTCCCACACACACACACACAGTACATGATCCTCAAGATCGTGGGTGAATCACACACACAAACACATAACACACGTCCACAGGAGGGTATGGCTGTTAGTCTTCCCTTCACAAAACCACACACACAAACAGTATGTTCGGATTACTAACTTTCAACTCCTGCTGGAAAGTGAGGTCACAACTCGTTGACTTAAATCCATAGTTATTTTTCATGTAGGTTAACATAGCCTATAGTGAAAAGAGATGCATACCGAAAGGTTCAAGGTTTCAGTCACTGCCTGGCCAGTGACTGAAACCCTGAACCTTTCGGTTGTGAGTCAAACACATTAGGCACTATACCAGGCCCCAATAATCAAAAATAGATGAATTATGTAAAGGATACCTTTACCCATGTCACTAAAGAATGTTATCATTCAGGTGTGTAAGGAAGGAAAATGTAGGAAATCGTCAATTTCAACGTTACCTGCAAGAAGTTGCTTAATTAATTATCTTTGAGAATCATGAATCATGACACCTGTCTCACCAGATTCTAGGGGTTACAAAGAAAAGGCTATAGTGAAATTTAGGATACATCGGTTCTTTGCTTGTATACCAAAAAATTATTCTTTGGGTTTGACAATTTTATACTGTACATTATTTCACAATACATCTGAAGATAAGAAAACATTAAATTTGCTTTGCTTTAGCACTATCAATTAATATAACTGGTTTATTTTCCCCTTTATGCCAAGACAAAACAATTAAGGTTCAACACAGAAAATAACAAACTAAATGAATAAGTATTATGATATGTATTTTTGATATGATCCTGAACAACTTTATCACAAAAAAATTATGAATTATGATAATATATTTTTGATGCGTATGTTTTATAAGAGGAACTTAAATGAGATCGGCATAAACTTGTTTCCTTTATATTTCTGAACCACTATATATATATATATATATATATATATATATATATATATATATATATATATATATATATATATATATATATATATATATATATATAGTATAATATATATTATCTTCCTGAAGGGGCTTAGGAGCTAAGTAAGAGGAACGCTTGGGTATGTGTGTGTGTCTTTTTACGACAACCCCCTTTTGGGGGATGTTGGCCCAGTATGTATATATATATATATATATATATATATATATATATATATATATATATATATATATATATATATATATATATATGTAGAGAGAGAGAGAGAGAGAGAGACAGAGACAGACAGAGACAGACAGAGAGAGAGAGAGAGAGAGAAGAAAAAAAAATATAACAACTCGGGCAAATTTTATAAGCCATAATTTGATCTTCAATGTTTTTTTTAATAATCACACCACACTAAAATTTTACTTAAAAAGCAATATCGTTAATGTTGTGGGTGTCTACAGAACTATTGAAGGGATCTGATATATTTGACTTCTGTCTAGTTGTATTGTGTTAAGAAAGCAGCAAACATCTCATCAAGCGTCCTGTAGCCCAGCTAGCGAACTTTTCCTGAAAAAAAAAATTCCTTACCTCCTGTCTCAGTGATACACAAATTTTCATTCCATCTTCGATTCTTTCAAATTGTGAGGTGTTGATTGCCAATTAAAACCAGAGGGAACTCGTCATATATATGTGAGCTTGAAGTTACTCTAAATTCAACATTAATTGGAATGCAGGTCAGGGAGGATTGTAGAGCTTTTTAAGTGTCTTCTTGAGGGTGCAATGACTAGATACTGGTACAAATCAATGTGAAGATAAATATTCATTAAGTTCCATATTTTGAGAAGTTAGGATTCGCATAATTGAACTATTTTTTGCATTATGTAATTATTTGTAACATACTGTTTGGCCCTGAATTTTATTTTTAAGTGGTATGAGTGTCATAAAGACAAAGTAGTTTAAAATTACAAAGTCTAAAGGTGGTCAATTTATCATGAAGCTGGATGCTGGATGCTGTCATCATAAAACAGCTTTAATAAACATTGATCACTAGATTTTAGTTTTAGAAGTCCAGAAACGGTGCTGAATGGAAATGTATATTGTTGATGCCAAACGTTGGTGTTTAAAACAATGTAAGCATTTTTTTTAAGAATGATAGTTAAATGAAGATCCATTACTTGATAAAGCAACCAAAGAAAATCAATATATTCTGTATAACATTTGTGAATTGGGTTGCCGTGGTTGATGCTAAGACAAAATTTTTTTAGGCATAGATGAAGGAAAAATGCATTAGTTGTGAAGGGCATGTTTTATGTTGCATATGTGTTTTATGTCCTAATTGTACCATGTACAACTGTGACAGCTGTACAATCACCCTCCAAGGTTTGGATGAGAGGAGGTCCTGGTGCAGCATTTGTACAGAGGTGCATGCAGATTTATTTTGTGTTACTATTTTTATATGTCAGTTTATACAGTTGGTAATAGCCTGTAAGAGGTCATGCTTTATAAAATGTATTCTTTAAGACTTCAAATATGAATCAACTATGCATGATATTAGCAAATTGCTTAAATTTTGTTAGAAAAAAAATTGTGGAAATGTAAGGTCATCAAATTAAATTTCGTCTTGAAAATAAATGTGAGAAGTAGAATATAATAAGTTTATAATTAATCCTTTCACACTATTGGGAAGCTTGCGACACACTCACCGGGCCTACTATAGTGTACTAAAATAGTATAATATATATATATATATATATATATATATATATATATATATATATATATATATATATATATATATATATATATACTATATAGTATATCTATATCTATATATATATATATATATATATATATATATATATATATATATATATATATATATATATAGTATATATATATATATATATATATATATATATATATATATATATATATTATATATATATTAATATTTATATGTATATATATATATATATATATATATATATATATATAATATATATATATATATATATATATATATATATATATATATATATATTTATATATATAAATATATATATATATATTATATATATATATATATATATATATATATATATATATATATATATATATATATGTATATATATATATATATATATATATATATATATATATATATATATATATATATATACATATATATATACATATATATATATATATATATATATATACTATATATATATATATATATATATGTATATATATATATATATATATATATATATATATATATATATAGTATATATATATATATATATATAGTATATATATATATATATATATATATATATATATATATATATTTATATATATAAATATTTATATGTATATATATATATATATATATATATATATATATATATATATATATATATATATATATATATAAGAACATAAGAAATGAGGAGACTGCAAGAGGCCAGTTAATGACCTACACGAGGCAGCTCCTTGTCTCCCACCCTTGGAATAATCCAATATTTAGCCATCCCACCTGTCATCCCTATCCATACTCTGATCCAACCGTCTTTTAAAGCTATCTATTGACTCAGCACTTACTACGTGTCTACCCAGCCTATTCCAATCGTTCACGACTCTGTTAGTGAACCAATATCTACTTATGTTTGTCCTGAATCTAAGTTTTTCTAGCTTGTATCCATTTCCACGTGTCCTATCCTGACTACTAAATTCTAAAACCTGATCAATGTTTCCCTTATTAATTCCTTTTACCCATTTGAAAACCTCAATCATATCCCTCTTGCCCTCCTTCTCTCTAGGGAGTGGAGATTAAGACGTTTTAACCTATCTGTAGGGTAAATTTCTCAGCCCCTGAATCATCTTGGTCATTCTTCTCTGGACTGCCTCCAAGGAGCCTATATCCTTCCTATAATAAGGGGACCAAAACTGAGCTGCCTAATCTAGGTGGGGTCTTACTAGCGCTAAATACAACCTCAGAATGACCTCAGAACTTCTATTTGTCACACACCTACTAATAAATCCCAGTGTCTTGTTGGCCCTATTTCTAGCTATAATTCACTGTTCCCTGGGGCGCAAGTCACTGCTTATTTGAACTCCTAAGTCCCTCACACTATATGACTTTCCTAAGGTATTGTCATTTAATGTGTAGTCTACAGGCCTATTACCTTTACCTACGCTCATAATGCTACACTTGTTAACATTAAACTGCATCTGCTATTTCTCTAACCACTAGTACAGCCTATTTAAGTCATCCTGCAGCATCCTAGCATCATCTAAATTCTTTACCGGTCTTCCTATCTCTGTGTTATCGGCAAACTTACTGATATCACTGTTTATTCCTGTCTCTAAGTCATTTATATAGATTATGAATAACAATGGTCCTAGTACTGATCCCTGTGGTACCCCACTAGTGACATTATCCCATTCTGATTTCTTCCCATTAATCTGTACTTTCTGTTCCCTACTAGTAAGCCATCCCCTAATCCACTCTAGTACCTTCCCACTTATGCCATGAGCCTTGACTTTACTTAACAGTCTCCTATGAGGTACTCTGTCAAAGGCTTTACTGAAGTCCAAATAAACTATATCATACTCGTCCCCCTTATCTATGGTTTCAAATACTTTCCTATAGGATAATAAATTTGTCAGGCAGGACTTCCCCTTGCTAAAACCATGTTGACTATGTCTAATTAGCTTGTGATCATCTAAATGTTTTCTAATTGCCCTTGCTATGATAGCTTCTAACATCTTGCCTACCACTGATGTTAAACTGATTGGGCGGTAGTTACTACTTTCTGCCTTATCTCCTTTCTTGAATATAGGAACTACATTTGCCTGCCTCCATAGCCTAGGAGTTACTCCTGTGTCTAGGGATTTTCTAAAAATCATCGCAATGGGTTCAACGAGTTCTTCTCTACATTCCCTAAGAATCCTCGGAAAAATGTCGTCCGGCCCTGGAGATTTAGTCTTTTTAATTCTATTTATTTCCTTGCTAACTACTTCCCTACTTATGACTATTTCGCTTAACTTATCAACCTCTTGTCCCCTAAAGATATGTACTGGCTCCAGTTCCCTATCCGACTCTTCCTGAGAAAATACGGACAAGAAGTATTTATTTAATTCCTTACTAATTTCCTCACCATTTTCTATCAAGCTGCCATCCATTCCTTTAAGAGGTCCTATTCTTTCCTTTGTTTTAGCCTTGTACAGTTGATAGAATCCCTTTGGATCCTTCTGGGCATCTCTAGCTATCCTAACCTCATAATTCCTCTTTGCGGTCCTAATATCCTTTTTAACTTTCCTAGCTAGGTCATTATACTGCCTTACTACCTGTACTTCTCCCCTTTTAATTCTCCTATAGAGAACCCTTTTTAATCCAGTTTCCCTTCTAATGCTGCTATTCATCCATTTTGGATCATTTCTATTTGACCTAATTCTCCTCCTAGGTATATACTGTTCCTGCCCTGTATGAATTTCCCTAACTATGCTATTATAATGCAATTCTACCTTAATGTTTTGATCCTCCTCTCTGCCTACTCCTATTCCCTCCCAATCTATACTCTAGAGGTGGTGTCTGAGGCCCTGGTAATTGGCTTTTCTAAAATCTGGTACTAAAGCAGTGTTTTGTTCTATCTCCCTCTTTGCATTAATCTTGAATCTAATTTCATGGTAGTCACTAACATCAAATCTAGCTCCAATCTCAACCTAACTGACCAAAGTTTCATTATTTGTGAAGATCAGATCTAAAATATTTCTCTGTCGCGTTGGTTCCCTTACAAGTTGTATGAAAAAATCATTCTGGACAACATTTAAGGATTCCTCCGAGCTCCCGTCTCCTGTCATACTATCCCAGTCTATTCTCCTATAATTAAAGTCCCCCATAATGCACACATTATTATACCTAGATGCCCTTGCAAGCTCCTACATCAGGGGTGCACTAGCTGCTTCGTCTAAATCCGGAGGCCTATATATAATCCCTACAACAAACTTTTTCCCTCCTATAATAATGTCAATCCATAATGATTCCGTATTCCTATCTGTTTTTATTGTGGTATTGACATAGCTATTTAATGTGTTTCTAACGTACAGTACCACACCTCCCCCTCTCCTCCCTACTCTATCCCTGTGAAAAAAAAGTGTACCCATCTATTTCTACTTCAGGTAAGAAATGTTTGCCTGCAATATCTAACCAAGTTTCTGTAATACCTATAATATCTAACTCTTCTACACATGCGATACCTCTAAGTGTGTCTATCTTATTTATTACACTTCTACTGTTTGTATAAAAGACACTAAGTTCATGTACCTCCCTCTCTTTACCCCGTCCTTTGTCACTATTACCCTTACCTCTATTAATATTTAGTTTCCCTGACTGGACTGCCTAACTGTCCTCTCAAGACACTAAGCTCCTGCACCCCCTTCCTACTGAAGTGTACACCATCCCTGGCATACAGCTCCTGTCTCCCATAGAACCTGCTCCACTCATCCATAAAACCTACCCCATCCTCCCCACACATCCTCATCAACCTCTCGTTGAGGCCAAGGGCATGTGAGAGCCACCAGCCTCTAACACCCTGTTTAGGGAGCACCCCTGACACTATACACCTCCTACCACTCTCCTTTATCTCCCTCAGAAGCTCCCTATACCTATCCACTAGCTCCTCTGACCTTACCCTGCCTACATCGTTCACTCTCACGTGAACCATCACTAACGCCTCCTTCCCCGTCCCCTCCACTACCCTCCTGTATCACTCTATCACGTCCTGCACTCCAGCCCCAGGAAGACAACACGTCATCCTCCTCTCCCTGTAGGCCTCACAGAAAGTCTCATCAAAATATTTAATACTGGAGTCACCCAGAACT
>JAPQNM010000008.1:3361540-3394040 GCA_029783475.1 Metacarcinus magister
CAAATGTTGAATTGAATAATTGCACATGAGGTTACATTTAATTTATGGTTTCATAATAACCAACAGTGTCTCGCAGTCGAAATAACGGCAAATTTTATTTTTTTCTTCAAAAAACATTGATTTCTTTCTCATTGTCTCCAAAGCTAAAAAAAAAAAAAAAAAAAAAATACAAGAAGTATTTCCGTCACAGAAACGTGAAAGAGCACATGAATTAAAGTTGTACAAATTGGCAGTGTGGTGGCGTGCTTTTTCTGTACTTTGTATTTTCCTTAAAGTTTTACTTTAAATCCTTTAGTTAACTATTAAAACTTGCTGCCACCACCCAAGATTTTTTTTTGTAAAGGGGCATGGGGGCCCTTTGTGAAATTTATCCTTCCTTAAGGGAAATTAATTCAAATCAAGAACCAAAAATAAAATGAAAGAACACTTAACAATTTACTAAAAACACTTAATAATTTTGGTAGAGTTAGGCCGAGTTCTCAATAGGACACGTGAGAGCGTTGGATGATTTTCATATCATTGTTTCAAGAGTGTTGAGCACCTTCAAGTTACTTACCTTGCCACTTACGAGTCAGGGTTTAATTCAAAGAACTGAATGTTAAAGTTTGGTATCACAAATATATTTAATTTCTTAAGTTTTAATTTTTCCTACCCATCATTAATCATCTGTGTTGAGTAAAGGAATCACAATAAATGGTTAACTATTGAAAAACAGGTTTGATAACTTTCCTAACTTAATACAGGGTCACAACAAATTTTACTCCTCTTATCTCAATGTTACATTCTCCCACCCTCCTTCTTTTGAGTTTATTCCCCGGGCATATTATTATTAATTTTGATAGATACTAGGAGTGGTTAAATAACCGCCTCTTAGGATGTTGATCAAAAGATCTAACATCATATTTACTCGAAGTTAATGGTGATTGCCCACTACTGCAATTTTGCTTATTTTCTGCATTTCCACGTTTGTTTCCCTTCGATTCACTTCTCACTTGGTTATATTCGCATCCATTTAGGATAGGCTGAGGGCCCATATTACTCATAGACTACCTTAAGCGGCCGCCTAACATGAACCTCGTTGGTCACACGTGGTCACTTATGTTAACAAAGAAAAATATGTTATGTTAGGCATAATTCACTCTTTGCCCTTGGTTTCCACTAGGTTACATAGTGTACTAGTGTTCACTGTATATATGTTGTCGTGGGGATAATTTTCTCCTGCAAGAATGCACCATATCAGCTACCAGTTTCCGCCAGGAAAGCTAGCGACCCCTTATCCCTCCAGCTTTCCTGGCGGAAACATGTAGCTGATATGGTGCATTCTTGCAGGAGAAAATGATCCCCACGACAACACATATACATTAAACACTACTACACTATGTAACCTAGTGGAAACCTAGGGCAAAGAGTGAATTATGCCTAACATAACATATTTTTCCTTGTTAACATAAGTGACCACGTGTGACCAACGAGGTTCATGTTAGGCTGCCGCTTAAGATAGTCTATGAGTAATATGGGCCCTCAGCCTATCCTAAATGGATGCGAATATAACCAAATTTTTACTCACATCGCATAAAGATTTTCTTTGCGTTGCTTAGTTGAATGATCATTTTAGTAGGACATAAGAGGAAATTAACAAGGAACTAGCTAGTTCCTCGTTAATTTCCTCTTATGTCCTACTAAAATGATCATTCAACTAAGCAACACAAAGAAAATTTTTATAAGATGTGAGTAAAAATATTTGAGAGGAATATAGTCTGGGACTTGAAGGACGTTAAGGTCACGTAAATATTGGCTAAGGAATATCATAATCTCGGCTCAGCGGGAATTCTCTAGCGCGCTAGAATTTAAAAAGATAAAAAAGGGTGGCTCTTAGGGGACCTTATTCGTGGCATCACAGCAGTGCATTCTGTAGTCTGTAATGAACAACGATGAAGGGACTTTCAACCAACACCCACACCACGAGATGATGAGAGAATGAACCTCTGCCACCACCAAGGATTAGGTGCATTATATACATGACACACATTATATCATCCCCTCACACTCATACTCACACACGATGAAGGGACTTTCAATCAACACCAACACCACCACATGATGAGAGGGTCGCTGCGCCTAGGCTGCTTATCTATCAAGGCTTACCTATTCTGTAGGCGTGTATGGTTGTGGCAGAGAGAGGTAGGTCTTTACTCTACCGTGGTTCTAGTGCGAGTTGTAATGGACAACGATGAAGGGACTTTTTCAACCAACACCAACACCATGAGAACACTCAGGTCCCCTTATTATAGAAAGGATATAAGCTCCTTGGAGGCAGTCCAGAGAAGAATGACCAAGATGATTCAGGGGCTGAAAAATTTATCCTACAAAGATAGGTTAAAACGTTTTAATCTCCACTCCCTAGAGAGGAGGGCAAGAGAGGATATGATTGAGGTTTTAAAATGGGTAAAAGGAATTAATAAGGAAAACATTGATCAAATTTTAGAAATTAGTAGTCAGGATAGGACACGTGGAAATGGGTACAAGCTAGAAAAACTTAGATTCAGGGCAGACCTAGGTAGATATTGGTTCACTAACAGAGTGGTGAACGATTGGAATAGGCTGGGTTGACACGTAGTAAGTGCTGAGTCAATAGGTAGCTTTAAAAGACGGTTGGATCAGAGTATGGATAGGGATGACAGGTGGGATGGCTAAATATTGGATTATTCCAAGGGTGGAAGACAAGGAACTGCCTCGTGTAGGTCACCAATTGGCCTCTTGCAGTCTCCTCATTTCTTATGTTCTTAGGATACGAGTGTACGAGTCACTGTCACATTGACAAGGTGAAAAAATTCCTCCACAAAATGTACTTTGATTGGAGTAAGAATTAATTTTTTTTATGTAGAGTATTGTTTTTTGTGTTTATTGTTTCTTATATCGTTGACAGGAGGTGCAGATAAGAAGGTGAGGCTTACGTTTCCTCGCAAGCATCCTGTCACATCAAGACCAAGACCAGTCTGGCCGCTGTTTTAGACGACAAGAAAAAGAAGAAGAGGAACACGTAGCGCCATATTTTAGTGTTGTGGCACCAATAGTATCACATTGTACACACTGGCAGAGCAGATAACCGCTCACAATCAACTTTAAACAAGATAATGCATTGTACTGTCACATAGACAAGTGGGTACTAGCTTTCTTCACTTCAATGCTCTAGATATTTGTTATTTATCTCCATATTACTTGATCAATTGTGGGAAGGTTTTACTAACTACATTTACGGCTATTATTTTACATCTTCACCAGAACGCTCTAGAGAATTCAGGGTTATATTTTTGGGTAAATATGCATTACTACTGCTCGGACGATATAAATATGGGTAAAGATTCGTAAGACGACCCATTCGATATCTCGTTACCTTTATAATGCACTGCAAATTCAACCTCAGATACTTGTTCAGATCTCACCAAACACTTATGCCGCTGAATTATAGAAAAAAAAATTAAGTATTTCTTTACAACGGTAAAATTTTACATCTGCACCAGAATGCACTTGGATATAAAAAAAACACACTTGTCGTATAGATTTTGATCCATTTCGAATCATTTTGACATTAATTTCCGTTGCAAATGAATATATAATAAGATATCCCTATCACCCCCAACCAGCTTGGGGACCTGTGGGAATGCGGGGTTCTTGGGTGGGGAATTCTTACTTGGTATTCTTACCTGGTGGGCTTCCCGGACCCTGAATGTGATTGCTCGGTACAGGGACCGAGGAAGCCACACACTGCTGGTGCGCCAACCCCGAAAAAGATATAGTACGGAAAGAAAGCAATGTTTTGAAAGCAGCTCGTTATAATAAAAATAAGAAAATAGAAAACATGGAGTACATGGATGGCGAAAGTAACAGGGGACTAGTAAAAATCAAATAGAAGGTCACTAAGGTGAGATGTAAGTGCAGATTTGAATGAGGCAAGATCTTCTAAGCAGACCACTGAGGCTGGCAATGAATTCCAAAGGGTCACTAATCTGAAATTAAAGAACCTCTTTCGCAAATCAAGCCGGCATCTTGTGACTGCAATTTTAAATGGGTGACCCCTAGTAGCAGCATAAGTCTGAGGAACAAATAGATCATCAGGGGTCAGCACACATGAATTATGAAAAAATTACCAATATATGATTAAATCATGCCTAATTAGTCTGCCTTTAACATAATACAAGTTAAGAGCCCTTAACTGTTGACCATAGTTCAAGTTCTCCAATCCCCAGATAACCTTCGTCCACCGTCTCTGTACTGACTCCAACAACTTGAGATCGCCTATATACCCTAAATTCCAAAGAGATGAGGAATACTCCAATATGGGACGTATATGAGATATATAGAGAGGAATCATAAAAGAAGATTCGCGATTAACAGTGGCTCTCAAGATATTGTTAGAAAGTCCACCAGCGCGATGAGCAAGGTTAGAAATATGCTGATGGAATTTAAGTGATGTATCAATCAGGACTCCCAGGTCAGTGGCTGAATTTTTTTGTGGGATAGATGAACCATCCAAGTAGTACTGACCCGATAAACCAAGTTGCTCCCATGGGATTGGTGTTCCACCAAATCTAAGTAATACACATTTATTTGGGTTCATGGAAAGACCCCAGGATTTAACAACAGCAAGGGTATTAATGTCATGTTGACAGGCCGTTATGGAATCAGTGATGTTTTGAGGAGTGTCCAATCTAATACTGATATATAGCTTGAGGTCATCTGCATAAATTTTTGTTAGAGAATTTATATTATGAGTTAAATAATTGACATATACAAGAAATAAGAGTGGGCCGAGAACAGATCCCTGAGGAACTCGGCTCCTAACTTCATGGGAGTCACTGTACTGGTGATTTACCACCACTCTCATTTTTCGGTTATGTAGAAAATTATTTAACCATCCCAGTATATGATCCTTTATACCAATGTTGTATAATTTAGTTATGAGAATATCATGGCACACTACATCAAAGGCTTTTGAGAAATCAAACAGGATAAGGTCAACATTGGATCCCTGGTGTAACCATTTAAAAACGTCATTATAGGTAATAATAAGTTGGTCTTCTGTAGATCTGCCTGGTCTAAAGCCAAATTGATCACGATTAAAAAGTTCATTATTATCAATAAAGTCATAAATGTGTTTAGTAATGATGCGTTCCATACTTTTTGCACAGACTGATGTTAAAGAGATAAGCCTATACATGAGAGGATCATAACGAGAACCTGTTTTGTAAATGGGTACAATCAAAGATTCTTTCCAAATCTGTGGGAGAGTGCCAGTATTGTAAGAAGTACAGAAAATCTTAAATAATGGATATGCCAGAACATTCTTACATTCTTTAAGTAAGCAAGGGTGTAATTCATTTGGACCCATGGAGGATGAAGGATTAAGGACACCCAGTACATTAATAACATCGTTAATGGAGGTATTTAGATCAGTAATACAGCCATTAAACTGCTGATGTGGTGCAGGATTATCTGGTGAATGGACAGCATAGACTGCAGAGAAAGAAGATGCAAATAAATCTGCCATATTCTTAGAATCATAAATAACTTCTCCCGCACCATTTCTTAATGGTCCAATACTAGGTGAGTCAACTTTCTTCTTACGGATGTATGAATGAAAAAACTTAGAGTTAGAAGAAAGAAGATTAACCAGAGAAGATTCATATTTAGACTGACTGGAAATAGTATAGTTCCTATATTGATAATTTATATCTAGGAAAAGACGTAAAGCATTCATAGACTCCATAGAATTTCTACCATGAGTGGAGCGAAGTAACTTATACTGTGCCCATAACCGTTTCCTGGTTTTAGTAAGATAACGTGTTGGTCTGGTATAGCTGGGAGGTTTTGACGTGGATGGAAGTGATTTGATTGGAATAAATCTGTCAATCAAAGGTTTAAGAATATTACAAAATCGAGTAAACATTGCATCAACATCTAAATGAGATAACTCAAAGTCCCAGTCAGTAAGTTGCAAGTGTCTAATAATCTCAGAATAATTACCTCTGTGCCAAATCTTAATAGGAGAAACAAAAGAAATAGAGGTAGGATTCACAAAGATATAGCTAGTAAGTATTGGGGAATGACCACAATTAGGAAAGGGAGGGAGCACAAAATTATCACCAATGCGATCAGGTTCATTTACCAAAAATAAATCTAGCATATTACCAGAAGGATAGAAAGTAGGTGTGGTAATGAGCTGTGTGAGGCCGAGTGATGTAAAGCAGTCAAGAAACACAGAATCGGTAGGAGACTGTCTAGACGTGATAGGTGGTGATTGACTCCATTTATTAAATGGGAGGTTAAGATCACCCATGAGTATTACCTCCTTATCGGAACAAAAATCAATAATGAAATTAATTAACATCTCATTATCATATGGGGTGTATGATGGTGGGCGGTAGATAGTGATAATAAAGACAAAATACAATTATTTACGCTAAGAATAATGTTCTAGAATCATTAACATAACCTAATAATAACCCATTGACGAATGCGCAATGCACTGACGGTCACAAAACTTGGCGTGTGGCTACGAAAAAATATAGCGTCTGCACCTTGTGCAACCCCCGATTTTTGATCATCGAAAATATTTGATATCTTTTAAATTAAAATAACATAACAAAACCTAAATTAACTAAACCTTAACCTATGTTGACAAATAACATATTTTATTCAAACCAAACGAAACTTTACCTTATTCCCGAAGAGGTCTCATAGAAAACATTGCATATCTCACAAACTAAGAATTTGCGACGGAAATGTAATAAGAAAACCTTCTCAGAATGCATCTGATATTGTAAATATACAACTATCAATTCTCTAGAGCATTCTGGTGAAGATGTAAATTAATACCTTTACAACTACTGTTCCACCTTTCTTTTTTCTCTCCTTCCCTACATACTATACATAGTGTACTCAACACATCTGTGAAAGTTTCAGGCGGCGCTCACCATTATTTCCCTCGCAAAACGTCTTTGAAGTTATGTTAGGTTATGTTATGTTAGGTTGGTTAGGTTACGTTAGAGTAATTTTCTCAAAAGTCTTACTAAACCTAGAAAGGATAGAAACTGGTCTGTAGTTGGTATGTATATAATATTCACCCTTTTTATGTATAGGTATAACTCTAGCAACTTGAAGGCATCAAGGGAAACAACCTTCTTTGAAAGACCTATTAATGATGTAGACTAAGAAGGGAGAAATTTCATGATTGCATTCTTTGATTATTTTCATGCTTATATCATACCCTGGCGCAGTATTCTTAAGGTTGTTGATGACAGTTTTCAATTATAAAAGTAATATTGGACTAAAAAAAAAGAAGAAAACAGAACAGATTGAGGCAGATATGAAGTATATGGAACTGTGGATGGTTGGATATTCAAAGCTAACTGTTTTGCAATATTACAAAAGTACTCATTGAATAATTCAGCTATTTCTTGACTCAAAAAAAAGAGAGAGAGAGAGAGAGAGAGAGAGAGAGAGAGAGAGAGAGAGAGAGAGAGAGAGAGAGAGAGAGAGAGAGAGAGAGAGAGAGAGAGAGAGAGAGAGAGAGAGAGAGAGAGAGAGAGAGAGAGAGAGAGAGAGAGAGAGAGAGAGAGAGAGAGAGAGAGAGAGAGAGAGAGAGGAGAGAGAGAGAGAGAGAGAGAGAGAGAGAGAGAGAGAGAGAGAGAGAGAGAGAGAGAGAGAGAGAGAGAGAGAGAGAGAGAGAGGAGAGAGAGAGAGAGAGAGAGAGAGAGAGAGAGAGAGAGAGAGAGAGAGAGAGAGAGAGAGAGAGAGAGAGAGAGAGAGAGAGAGAGAGAGAGAGAGAGAGAGAGAGAGAGAGAGAGAGAGAGAGAGAGAGAGAGAGAGAGAGAGAGAGAGAGAGAGAGAGAGAGAGAGAGAGAGAGAGAGAGAGAGAGAGAGAGAGAGAGAGAGAGAGAGAGAGAGAGAGAGAGAGAGAGAGAGAGAGAGAGAGAGAGAGAGAGAGAGAGAGAGAGAGAGAGAGAGAGAGAGAGAGAGAGAGAGAGAGAGAG
Organism: Metacarcinus magister; assembly: GCA_029783475.1. Lineage (NCBI taxonomy): Eukaryota > Metazoa > Arthropoda > Malacostraca > Decapoda > Cancridae > Metacarcinus > Metacarcinus magister. The sequence continues at coordinate 3,369,574 of JAPQNM010000008.1, forward strand.
AGAGAGAGAGAGAGAGAGAGAGAGAGAGAGAGAGAGAGAGGAGAGAGAGAGAGAGAGAGAGAGAGAGAGAGAGAGAGAGAGAGAGGAGAGAGAGAGAGAGAGAGGAGAGAGAGAGAGAGGAGAGAGAGAGAGAGAGGAGGAGAGAGGAGGAGGGAGGGAGGAGAGAGGAGGGAGAGGAGGGAGAGAGAGAGAGAGAGAGAGAGAGAGAGAGAGAGAGAGAGAGAGAGAGAGAGAGAGAGAGAGAGAGAGAGAGAGAGAGAGAGTGTGTGTGTGTGTGTGTGTGTGTGTGTGTGTGTGTCAAGCACATTATATAACCCTGCACTGCCTAACAAGCTATGCTTTATATAGGCTGCTTTACATGTATTTATTCTGCACTTGTTAAACACTATATTTAATTACTGTAAGGCATAATAAAATGTTTCAAATGTTTCAAAAAAAATGTTTCAAGTTTTGGTCTTTGATGTAGTTTGGTGACCAGAATTGTATCGCATATTCAAGGCAGTGGTACAGTGGTCTAGCGCTCGGATGAGCGAGCCTAGGTCCCAAGTTCGAATTCCCGATATTCGCTGACCACTTTTCATTCTTTGATATCACTGCCGAGTGGCCAAGGACTACCCAAATTGCTGCCATACTGTCCTCAGACGGGAATTACAACGTTATATGCATCTGAGGCTGTAGCAGAATATGTTGTTTCTTTTTCTGTTTTTTTTTCTTCCTATTTTTCTCTCACAGGAGCTACCACTCCAAAGGCCTGACTTGTAGGAAACTACAAATCACCTATGAAAATAAAAATAAAGATCAAGATCAAGGATCAAGAAGAAACTCTTTAATTAATTGACTCCCTTATTTCATTCTTATCTGTGATACATTCACCATTCACTTTCAAGCTTTCGACGTTTTCACTCCGACATCCTTTCCCCTCTCAAGAACCTATATCACTCACGCCCTCCATTCCATTTCATTCCCTTCTCCCTTAAGGTTTGGATGGTATTCCTTTCACACTGCACTTTCGCATCTCTTATCTTTCGCTTCATCAATCGCTGCTGCTTCATATACGCTGTCCATGCACTCTGATATTCATCTTCAGCCTCTACACTCTCATGCCTCTTTCTTTTTAGCCACCTACACTGTCTGTTTAACCTCTTACGCTCCTTTCTCGCACCCATAATATCTTCATTTCACCACGGCTTGTTCATTCTATTCCTTCCAGTCATTTTTACAAACCCTATTTTATTGGCCCCAGCATTTCCAACATTTTCTGTCAGTCTCTCATCCAGTTCATCTACACTGTCTGAGCTTTCCGTGCCCTACATTCTTTCACTCTAGCATACTTGAAATTTCTCAGTTTACATCCCTCAGCCTCCATTTTTTCTTCTGCACCTTCCTTTTCTCTTCCTTCTTGACTACCACCATACATTCCACCATATTGTAATCCGACACAACATCAATCATCCCGTCGTCATCGATCCACATCCGGGTAACACTTTCACGCATCTTCCCATTCACTAACACAAAATCTATCGCGGACTCCTGATTTCTTGCACTCCAAGTTACACGTCTCTCTGCTAACGTCTGAATTAGGTTTTCTAAATCCATCTCATCTATGAACTCAGCAAGCATCTCACCATTCCGATTCACTCGCTCACCTAACATAATTAAATGTGCATGCATATCATCCATCACCATCACTCACTTTACGGCATGTTCTCTTATAAACTTCTTTAAGATCCTATACTTAATGTTCTCCCTTCTTGCTCTTTCACTCAATCACCCACCACAATCATTATCATCCTTTCACTCCTACCTGCTGACCTATGTATTCTACTTTTACAGCTAACACATCCTCACTCACGGCACTGTCACTATCTCTTCAACCTTAAAGTTTCTTTCTTTCCTGTGAAGGAAGGCTGCGTTTCCTCCCAGTGTTTCCCGTCTTTTTTGTCTCTTTCCAATCATAACATACTCACTACTGTACATTCTAACCTCATCCCTCAAGTGTGTTTCAGTCATTCCAACCACATCCAGTTTCCATTCGTTCGGCTCCTTGCACGGGTGATCGTCGGAGGGCTGTTGAGGCGACGCACCTCTTGGCGTATGCCCCAAATGGTTGATTGATTGACTCATACGTTCGTCTTCTTCCCTATTTAGGTGCACTCTGTCCCTTTCAAAGGTCTCCTGTGGGAGAGCACTGTCCAGGTGGAATGAATGTAGAGTGACACTACTTCATAAGGGAGGATATAGGAGCAAGAATGAGTTGAGGAACTATAGGCCAATTGTTCTTTTGAACACAGTAGGCAAAGTCTTCTATGTTGTGTTGAATGAGAGATTGTGTAAATGGATTGAGAGAGTAGGAGTGCTGGGTGAAGAGCAGAATGGTTTCCAAGTAAACAGAAGAGCAGAAGACAATGTTGCTTTTTTTTACATTAAAAGGAGACTGGCCAAGGGCAAAAATACGTAAAAAAAGATCCCGCTTGTCGCCATTTTTTACATTAAAAGGAGACTGGCCAAGGGCAAAAATACGTAAAAAAGATCCCGCTTGCCGCCAGATCCTGTGTAGAGGACAATAGGAAAAATAGAGGCAGGGGGTGGAAATTAATGATTGAATGAATGTGTCGTGACTATATAGGTTAAAGTGGAATGACCATATATGTAAAGTGGAAACGACCACGTGTTCAGTGGTGGATAGTGGACTTGTTATGAGAGCCTTGGCAAAGCAGCCAGGAGAGGACAATAAAAGTAATCTCTTATATTGGCCTTTGAACCAGCGTCAGAGGGAGGACTAATATTGTAAATACAACTACAAGTTAGGGTAACATTTTTAGGGAAAATAGCGTCTAAGGATTGACGGGCAAGACAAACTTGAAAAATTTAGATACGTTGGAAGCTGTCAGAGTTGAGCATACTTATACAGACGTTGGAGCCTCAGTACTTTACTTCTTTCTGGGGACTTCCAAGATTGGGAAGAACCAAAAAACTCTCAGCTCAGATGGGGGCTCTGACCAGTCTGGTAAATAAAAGCTCTCTCTGAAATGCAGTCTTGATAACAGCTGATTAGATTATTAAGTTAAGGATATTTTATATGTAGGAAGTGTGCTAGTGTTTCCTACATATGTGTTTCACTCCACGGTACTGATAATGTGAAAGGAAGTTATTCGCCCAACGGGAATATTAAGTAGTGTAATATGTATGTAACGATGTTAAAATGGGAGCGATTGCTATCAATTGACGAGTCAAAGCATGTGATGAAGTTATGTTAATTTTTAATAATTAAAATTGTAGAAAACTTGAACAGTGTCCCATAACCCAGCGACCAAAATTGTTTTGGTATAGGAACACGAAAACGCTGCAATAACAGGCGACGAAAAATATCACGAGTATGTATATTGATACCAAAGCTAGATACAGACTAGGGACTATAGAAACAGATTGGGTGAAGAGCAAGAGAGAGGTTAGGCAAGCATTTCTTCCGTCACCAATTTTATTTATTAAGTACACAGAAGAACTAGTAGTGAGGTTGAGAAGAATGTATGCAGGAGTGAGAGTTGGGAGAAACAAGGTATGCATGCTGTTATATGCAGATGATGTGGTAGTCATGAGTGAGTTTGCAGAGGAGCTAAAAAGTTTACTAGATGTGGTAGATGAGTTTGGAAGAGATTTTGGAGTTAATTTTAGCAGTGGAAAAAGCAAGGTAATGATAGTGAATAGTTCAGAAGATGAGAGGGATGATACATGGAGACTTGAAGTGAATGAGTTGCAGCAATGGATGAGCCCAAATGGATGTGAAAAGACAAAGAATGAAAAGGTTAGTATGGTGAATCAGTGGGTTGGCCGACTAGGGAGTGCAGCAAGAATGAGAGCGAGCAAATATGATGTGTTGTGATAGGTATGGAAGAGTGTGGTTGTTCCGAGTGTTAAGTATGGTATGGAAGTGATAGCATGGAATGAGAGTGAAATAGACAAGTTGGAAGTAGGGCAGAATAGAGTAGCAAGAATGGCATTGAATGCACCAAAGTATGCCTGTGTAGAAGCTTTGAGAGGTGACATGGGATGGAGTACGACCTTGAGATACAAAGTTAGGCTGGAATGAATAGAGGATACAAGAATAACACGAAAGGTTTATTTGTGGAATGTAAGGAGCAGTAAGTGAGAGAAGAAATTTATGATTATGGTAGACAGGAGTGCCATGCTGGTTATGTGGGTGCATTAACTTTCTGAAGGGAAAGAAAAGGTGTATGAATAGAAGATGATGAACAGAAGTAGATATGGGTTAAAGTGGGATGTAAGCAAGTGGAAAAGTGAGATAGATAGAACAGTTAAAGGTGTGGGACTGAGTAAGTGGAAGACTGATATGGATCGAAAGAAGACTTTGGAATGGTTCAGAGAGAAAGAAATTCCAATGTATGTAAGGTGGTAGGATGGAAGCCAGGGTGGTGATCTTCTCTTCTGAGCTAGGGCACAGTGTATGGGTGTGAATGCAAGGAACTACAGATGATCAGAATCCCGCAACAAAGTGTGTCAGATGTGTGACATGAGAGAAGATGGGACGATAGAGCAGGTAGTACTGGAATGTGAGAAGTATGACCGTGACATAATGGAAATGATGCATATGATTCTGACAGAAATAGGACGTGAAATGAATGAAATGATTGAAAGAACTGGAAAGGAATGGATGTTGTTGTTGCTCAGTTGCTGGGACTGTGTGAGGAGGCGAGTGTGCGGAACTGGGAAAGGGAGCGATGGCAGTAATGCAATATGTAAGCAAAGGGATCCTAAATCTAAATGGCCTAACTATCAATAATAATATGTTGCTACATTCTCCCTGCCTAATGTTTATATATACTCCATGAGGTACCTACATAGGTGGGCACCGTGTTCTTCCAAATCACCGAAGAGCCTCTTGCGGTGAAGGTGACTCTGGTGTTGAAGAGGGATTCAGTTCACTATCTTTTTGTGGAACAATTACTTCTGAGCTTGGTTCTCGATTAAGTAACTCATTGTGAGATGGTATTGGGTTCACGTCAGCCTCCGGAATTTTTTGGTGTTGTTGGGAGATGGGGAGTTTTGTATCTACATTCTCATTATTCTCAGTGGCCATGGATGCAAAGTGCCTTAAGGAGACAGTAGTCACTCTGGCATCTGGGAACTTGACATGAGCATACTCAGGGTTCACATCCACGATTTCAACCTTATCAACCAGGGGATCACTTTTGCTATGTCGCACTTGTCCCTTTAGGAAGACTGGGCCCTTACGAGCAAGCCATGTAGGTATAGTGTCTGCCCGGATGTTGACCTCCTAGAATGCTGGAGGAAACGCTCATGTGGTGTGCAGTTTGTAGAAGTGCACAGCAATGATCGGATCGAATGGAGCGCATCAGAAAGAATCTTTTCCCACTGAGTGACATCTAGATTCCTGGTTTAGAGAGCTAGCATCACACTTTTCTATATCATACAGTTATGTCTTTCTACCTGGCCGTTTCCTCTTGGATTGTATGGTGTTGTACGACTGGTAGTGACTCCTTTCTTCAGCAGGAATTCTTTTAACTCTTCAGACATGAAAGATGTTCCTCTATCCGTGTGTATATATGCTGGTATGCCAGAAATAGAAAATAGCTGCACTAGACATCGAATAAAAGTACCAGTAATCATGTTAGAGCAAGGGAATGCAAATGGGAATCATGAGAATTCATCTATAACAGTTAGTATGTACCTATTTCTAGATTGAGATGGAAGCAGGCCTTTAAAATCCATGTTCAGTCTTTCATAGGGCTGAGTTGCTTTTATCAGTGATCCAAATTTACTCTTGAAAAATTGAGGCTTAAGTTCAGAGCGTGTTGGGCAAGATATAGTCACTTGCTTCACTTCTTCAACAGAGTATGGTAGATTTCGACCTCGGACAAAAGGGGCCATTCGGGATACTCCAGGGTGACATAGATTATCGTGCAATTCACTAAGTTTATCAGCAGTAGTAGCACCACACACACATGAGAAAGCATTAGCAGGTATGTTTTCTGTACCTGGGCGGTATACAATATCGTAATGGTAACATGAGAGTTCAACACGCCCTCTAGCTATTTTGTTATTTTTAATCTTGCCAGTTGAACATTAATGCTACGCTGCGTTGATCTGTGACGAGCCGAAAATGGTGTTCAATGAGATAATGTGGCCACTTTCTTAAAGCTTCGATAATGGCATAAGCTTTCTTCTCTACTGGTTAAAGTTTCTGTTCACTGTTTGAGAGAGTCCGGGAGAAGAAAGCCACTGGTGGGTTATTCTGAGTTAGGGTAGCGGCAATTGCGTAATCTGAAGCATCAGTTTCGACTGTGAAAGGAAATTTTGGGTTAACTTATTGTAGCACAGAATCAGCAATGTCTTTTTTTTTTAATTCTCAAAAGCTTGAACAGCTGCTGTAGATAAAGGAAATTCATTGGCATGAGAAAGGGGCTGGACTTTTTCTGAAAACCCATGTATTCATCGGAAGTAGTGAGCAAGCATTTCCATTGTTCTGCGTAGTGAAGATGTGTCTTTTGTTAGCGGAAGCTTTAATAGTGGCTCGAGACATTATGGGTCAGGTCTGATTTCACCTTCCTTTATAGAGTATCCCAGTAGATTTATAGACTGGAGGTGAAAGTCACATTTGTCATGATTTAGGACGTCAGGTTATACTTCTTAGCAACATCCAGGAAGTGTTTCAAATTTTCATCATGGTCTTCTACAGATTCGCCATACACTGTAACATTATCTACATAAGCAAATGTACCATTCACACTCTTTTTCAAGGATTTTATCAATAACTCTTTGGAAACTAGCCACTTCATTTGTAATTCTGAAAGGGATATGATTAAATTCATAAAGCTTCCCTCCGGCTTCAACAGCTGTGTAAGGTTTCTCTTCTTCTTTTATAGCCACTTGATGGTATGTACTTCTCAAATCTAGCATTGTATACTCTAAACCTAGCAACATCATTCACTATGTCATTAATACGTGGTAAGGGGTAGGCATCCTGCCCTGTGTACCGGTTTATAGTTTGTGAATATTCTATAACTATTCTTTTCTTGTGATTTTACCCGAAAGTTACTAGTACTTGGGATCTCCTTGGTGAATTACTAGGTCTGATGATTCCTTCCTTCAGCATGCGTACAGTTTCAGATTCAATTAATTTCTTGTATGCCTCTGTGTACCGTCTGGATTTCACAGCGATTGGCTTGCAGTCTGGTGCCATGTTACTGAAAAGTGATGGGGCAGGTACTTTTACGGCCGATAATCCGCATATCTTTAGGGGTCGTCTTGATCCCCCAAAAGACATCAAATGAGGAATGGTGTTGTGGCCTCAAGTATGCTTGAAAGATAGAATTTTTAAATGACATTTTAATTTGTATCCATTATGCTTAGGATTTTAGAGACAAGTTGCACAAAGCAAAAAATGATTTATCTTACCCCGCCCTCCCCTACACTACACTACACAACACCACGGGCCCTTAGAGGAGTAGGGATCCGTAACACAACACTACACTACACAACACAACACCACAGACCCTTAGGGGAGTAGGGGGGGTCCGTAACACAACACTACGCTACACTACACTACACAACACCACGGGCCCTTAGGGGAGTAGGGCTCCGTAACACAACACAACACTACATAACACCACGGTCCCTTAGAGGAGTAAGGATCCATAACGCAACACAACACTACACTACACTTCACAACACAACACAATACCACGGGCCCTTAGGGGAGTAAAGATCCGTAACGCAACACTACATTACACAACACAACACAACACTACACAACACCACGGGCCCTTAGGGGAGTAGGGGTCCGTAACGCAACACTACACTACATTACACTACACAACACAACACCACGGACCCTTAGGGGAGTAGGGATCCGTAACACAACACTACACAACACAACACTACACAACACAACACCACGGGCCCTTTGGAGAGTAGGGGTCCGTAACACAACACTACAGAACACAACACAACACAACACCACAGGCCCTTAGGGGAGTAGGGGTCCGTGTAACACAACACTACACTACACAACACTACACCAAACATTATAAAAAATCAACACCAAACAACATCAAATATCTACATCAAACATTAACACTAAACAACATAAAAAATCAACACCAGACAACATAAAAAATCAACATCAAACATCAACACCAAACAACAAAAAAATCAGCACTAAACAACATCAAAAATCAACATCAAACAACATAACAAATCAACATCAAACATCAACATCAAACAACATCAAACATCAACACTAAACAACATCAAACATCAACAACAAACAACATAAAAAAATCAACATCAAATATCAACACCAAACAACAACACAACACCAAACAACATCAAACATCAACACCAAACATCAAACATCAACACCAAACATCAAACATCAACACCAAACAACATCAAACATCAAAAACACCAAACATCAAAAATCAACATCTGAAAAAACAAATCGTTATGAATTTAGTGTTAAGAATCTATATATAAAAAAAGGTAATTTGTAATAGTTTGTAGGGAAAAAATGAAGTGAGCGCAAACCGATCTTCACTTGTCTGGTGGTGTAAACAGAGAGAAGTATGAATGTGTTGTGTCAGTGGTGCATTATATTCCCCTTTTTAACAATTTAACTTAACGTGGTCCTTGCCCATACCCTCTTGCCTGTGTGTGCAACTGTGCATGGATCGTGTGGCTGCTGCAGGAAGGACGAGGCAGGTGAGTAAGGGCGAAGGAATATACAGATGATACATTCCTGACAGGTCAATTAACGTCACTGTTTGTGGTGTTTGTGTGTTTGGAGGAAGACATAGACAGTAGTTAGTTAAATAATGGTAGGCAGCTGCTAGTTATTTGATAAAGCTTCAGGTAAAATTTTACATCTTCACCATAATGGCGTTTGTTTACATCTGCGTCTTGTCTCTGCTCCTCGTCCAACTCCCTACTGTTGGTCATAGAGAACATTTGATAGCTTCTAAATTAATGTAACCTAACCTAATCTAACTTAACCAAACCTTAACCTACATTGACAAATAACAGAACCTTGTTTAAACCAAACTAAACTTTATTTTTCGAAGAGGTCTCGCAGAAAACATTGAATATCTCACTAACTAAGAATTTGCGACGGAAATGTAATTAAGAAAACCTTCTTAAAATGCATCAGGTAATGCAAAAATATAACCCTGAATTCTCTAGAGCATTATGGTGAAGATGTAAAATAATACCAAGCTTCATTAATCTTACCGACATAATGTTTACAATCATGGTAGAAGGAACAATACGTAAGACAATTTGTGATAAAGAACCACAAGTATTAATGTCACTTTCCTTTCGTCAGTTTCAGTTGTTGGTCTGCAGCTGAGAGATGGCTGAGAGAAGGAGCATTGTTAAGTCATCCACAAGAAGCGTAATAAATAAGGTTGGTTACTAATTAATTTATTAGGTTAATTCAGCTATTGGGACCACATATTGATGCAGGTAAACACAGGTACATCAATCTGGTGTGGTAAGTTGCTGAAGTGATCCATTGTTAGCCATTATGTAGGAAATGCTATCTTCTATGAACCTGATTTGTACGGTAATTCAGATTTTTTTTAACCTAATAATTATCTTTCTGGATCTGATAACTTATTAGGATCCTATTAATTTAGTTGGTGTTTCATTACAACTACTGCTCCACCTTTCTTTTTTCTCTCCTTCCCTACATAATACCATATTGAAAAAACAAGGGCTGAGAAGGACATCGGGGTGGTCATTGATGATAAACTCAAATTTTCCGATCATCTTGCTGAAAAGATCAACAAGGCAAACTAAATTGTGGGGCTCATTAGAAGAACATTTGTTCACCTGGAACCAGCAACATTCAAACCACTATTCACAGCTTTGGTAAGGCCACATCTTGGGTATGCCAACCAGGTATGGTGCCCCCACCTCATGAAAGATATAAAAGCCGTGGAGAATGTTCAATGGAGAGCCATGAAACTGGTGCCCTGCCTCAAAGATCTAACCTATGAAGAGAGACTGAGGAGACTAAATCTACAAATGCTGGCATATAGGAGATCCAGAGGAGACCAGATAGAGACGTTCAAGATCTTGAGTGGCATATACGACAACGATTGGGTAAAATTTTACATCTTCACCATAATGGCGTCTGTTTACATCTCCATCTTTGGACTGCACCTCGTCCAACTCCCTACTTTTGGTCATAGAGAACATTTGATAGCTTCTATATTAACCTAACCTAACATAACCTATATTAACCCAACCTTAACCTACATTCACAAATAACAGAACCTTGTTCAAACAAAACTAAACTTTATATTTCGAAGAGAAGGTCTCACAGAAAACAATGAATATCTCACAAACTAAGAATTTGTGATGGAAATGTAATTGAAGAAAGCCTTCTCAAAATGCATCAGGTAATGCAAAAACATAACCCTGAATTCTCTAGAGCAGAGGTTCTCAACCAGGGGTAAATTTACCCCTAGGGGGTAAAAAATTATATAGTCGGGGGTAAATAATTGAAGTACCTGATAATTTAAAAAATAATTCAATTAAATTTAATTTTGTAAAATGAGAGAGAGAGAATGCAAAGAAAGTGTGTGTGTGTGTGTGTGTGTGTGTGTGTGTGTGTGTGTGTGTGTGTGTGTGTGGGAGAGAGGGAGGAAAGGAGATTGTCTGTCAATCTTGTTCAGTCCTGTTTGGGCATGCTCACTGTTCACCCACCAGTAACACCACTGTTCCGAATTTCAGTTGATCTCTGGCAGTGACCTGGAGCAGATTCTATTCTCTCATTGCTGTATATTACTGCTGCTTTGTAAGTATATTAGTATTATATGTTCTGAGAGTAATACTATAAGTTTGTATGCATTTATTATGATATTTCATTAAATTAAAAGTAAACATTAATTGAGAGCTTTGATGAGAACTAGCCTGGCATTGATAAAATCCACAGAGAGTGTTACTGTTAACTGAAGAATCAGTCATGAGTGGCAATATTCTGGATATGTTTTCAGTGAATGGAGAATTAGTCACATGACTAATTCATAATTATTTCTTTTTAGATTGTGTCATGTCCAAGAAACGTACATACCTGGATTCATATGTACAATATGGCTTTGACTTCGTTGTTGTGGATGGTGTGGAGAAGCCTCAGTGTCTGCTGTGCTTAAAAGTTCTTGGAAATGGGTCACTGAAACCTTCAATACTGAAACAGCATCTGGAAGCTTCACATCCTGTCCATGCATCCGATGACCGTGCTACATTTGAGTCAAAGAGAGCTAGGTTTAGGGCTGCAGGAACACTGCCCAAACTTGGGTTTGTATCTGAGAAGAAACCAATGCTTGCAGCTTCCTATAATGTAGCGCTGCGAATAGCAAAGGCCAAGAAACCTCATGACATTGCCGAGAAGCTGATTAAACCTTGTGCCTTAGACATGGTTGAACATGTATGTGGGATTAAAGCAAAGCAGATGATTCAAGCCATTCCCCTTTCTAATGACACAATCCATCGGCGTATTAGTGAAATGTCTCAAGATATTTGTCAACAAGTTATTGAACAAATCAAATCTAGCCCAGCAAAAATATCTTTGCAACTTGATGAAACCTGTGATGTAGCCAATTTTTCACAACTTCTTGTTTTTGTCCGTTACATATGTGGAAAAGAACTAAAAAATTAATTTCTCTTTTGTGAACCTCTCCAGCAAACCACAAAGGCTACTGATATAATGCAGAAAATACAAGACTTCTTTGACAAGAACAATCTCACGTGGGACATTGTTGGCTCAATCTGTACTGACGGAGCTCCAGCCATGATGGGAGTGAGATCAGGCTTCACTGCACTTGTGAAGCAAAAGGCACCCCATGTAATAACAACACATTGTTTTCTTCACAGACATGCATTAGCTGCAAAAACTCTTCCTGAAAATCTGAAAATTGTTTTGCAGAAAGTTGTTGAGGCTGTTAACTTCATTCGGTCCCGAGCATTGAATCACCGTTTGTTCAAAGCTTTTTGTGATGAGATGGGCTCTGAGCATTCCATTCTTTTACTGCATACTGAAGTGAGGTGGCTTTCACGTGGACTTATTTTAAATCGTGTGTTTGAGCTCCGTACTGAGGTAGAAATGTTTCTTCGTGACCGGAATTCAAAGCTGTGTGAAAATTTTGCTGATCCCAAGTTCATCGCCTGTTTGGGTTACCTGTCATATATTTACCCATCTTAACCAAGTTAACAAACAACTCCAAGGAACATCAGTAACCATTGTTGAAGCATGTGAAAAGATGACAGCATTGCAGACAAAGCTGGACTTATGGGCACGGAGAGTTCACCAAAGCAACTTTGCAAATTTTCCAAATTTGGATGAGGTCATTAGTGAAAGTCCTGGAGTGTTACCTGGGATAAATGAAGACATCACAGACCATTTGAATATCTTGAAGAACCACTTCACTGGCTACTTTTCAAAAGACATGATTCCAACAGAGAGATGGATAATAAGACCTTTTGCCACTGAACTGTCAGAAATAAAAGATGACAGCCCAGTAAAAGATGAACTGATTGATCTTCAATCTTCTACTACTCTTAGAGAAGAATTTGAAAAAGTTGGTGTTCATTTTTGGATAAAACTCACAGATTCATTCCCACTCCTTACTCAGCGTGCCTTCCAAGTGCTTGTTCCTTTTGTCACTACGTACTTATGTGAATCAGGGTTCTCAAGTTTAGTAGCAATAAAGACAAAGGCCAGAAACCGCCTGAAAGCCGATGATGATATGAGAGTAGCATTGTCAGAAACAGCTCCTCGCATAAACAAACTGATTGACTCAATGAATCAGCAGTGTTCCCACTGATAATGCTTCTGGTGTTTCTGTTCATTATTTTTTGTAATACAAATTAACTTCATAATTTTCTATTTAGAAAAGGTTTGATTTTCTTTATTTTTGTTATACGAATGTATATAATACTATTTTTATACAAAACCTAAAGTCCTAAACAATAAAAAGGTTCTTTCTGACCTTCTTGTTTTTCTGTCACTTTATGATGGCTATGAATTTTTTGTATGGGAGTAGGGGGTAAATGGAGAAATACATAAAGCCGAGGGGGTCAATGATGGAGGAAAGGTTGAGAATGGCTGCTCTAGAGCATTGTGGTGAAGATGTAAAATAATACCAACGATTGTACTGAGGGTCTCTTCGAGTTGAGGGAGGATGACACAACACGGGGGAATACAAGGAAGATCTACAAGACAAGAGCCAGGCTGTATTTAAGGAAATATTCTTTTTCCCACCGTGTCGTCAACAATTGGAATAACCTGCCAGAGTCTGTAGTGAGCGCCAACTCGGTAATGGCTTTTGAGTCTAGGCTAGATAATTTCTGGAAAGACCAAGATCAGAAATTTAATTATAAAGCAAAAATTAATAACACCACACGCAGCCAACGAAGCCAACCTTAACATTAGTATTTAGACTGCCATACCAGAGCCACAGGCCCTTTAGGGCCTCTTCCAAAAGAATCTTCTGTGAGTATACATAGTGTACTCAACACATCTGTGAAGGTTTCAGGCGGCGGTCATCATTATTTACTTAATTTAACATTAGTATTCAGGCTGCCATACCGGAGCCACAGGCCCTTTAGGGCCTCTTCCAGATCTTCTGTGAGTATCTGTGAGTATACATAGTGTACTCAACACATCTGTGAAGGTTTCAGGCGGCGGTCATCATTATTTACCTTACAAAACGTCTTTGAAGTTATGTTAGTTTATGTTAAGTTATGTTGGTTAGGTTAAAGCTGTTAGGTTACGGTTATGTTATGGTTAGGTTAAGTTAGGTTAGGTTCGGTTATATAAGAGTTTTACATTTTATTACCCAAATCCAGAAAAAAAATCTCAAGTTGAGAACCCTAACTTTTGGGTAATAAAATGTAAAAATCTTATATAACCGAACCTAACCTAACTTAACCTAACCATAACAGTGCCATAACCTAACCTAACAACCTTAACCTAACCGTAACTTAACATAACTTAACCAACCTAATATAACTTCAAAGTCGTTTTGCGAGGTAAATAATGGTGACTGCTGCCTAAAACCTTCACAGATGTGTTGAGTACACTATGTATAGTATGTAGGGAAGGAGAGAAAAAAAAAATGAGGTGGAGCAGTAGTTGTAAAGAAATACCATTTAGTTTTTCCCTGAATTAAAATTTTTCATCACCTTATCATTTTTTTGCTGTACTTTAATTTTTTGTTGTCCATTATAATTGTACTTTGCAATTGTGATGAATATTTCTTTTTCTGCATGGGATTTATTTATTAATCTATTTATTCATTAGAAAGATGAAGGCTGCATTGAAAAATAATGTACATATTTTCATGTGGATTCTTTCTGAATTTAATAACCATGTCCATCTGCATTTCAGGTTGAGGTGATTACAGTGGAAAGTAACAATGTGGCGTCAATCACAGCACGTCATCCAGTGGGGGTGGTGGTGGCAGAGAGGAGAACAGGGCCACCATCCACTGCTGAACCAAGGCCAGTGTTTATACCAGGCTGTCCACTACCTCAGGTCTTGTCCAGAGAGGCTGCAGACGCTGGGGTGATCCGAGTGGAAGAAAGACCAACACATAGGCCAATGAATTCTAATGTCCAAAGCGCACGGAGAAAAGCCTCTCAGCCAAAGAGTGCTGAGTGCAGAGCAACAGCCAGAAATGTCAATGAAGATAAGGAAAATTACCCGGATGATAAAGTTTATGACCCGAGTGTTTACGTAGATTCGTTAAAAAAAAATTCTAACGTGCAATTTGACCACAGATCACCAGGTAGTCACAATGATGTAGAAAGGACAACAGATTCCTCACCAAATTCCGATCCTTCAGTGCAGTTTGGTCAGAAATGTTCACAGTTTCACAATTCAGGAGACATAGGTGGGGGTGTAATGAAACAATCTACACACACTGGGCCTCCACGGTATGTTCTCGTGCATGGAGGGATCGGCGAGATAAGTGAATCAAGCAGCAGTGGAAATGGATCCCTGAAAAAAGACACCAAGGAAATATCCATTGGACGATCAAGAGACAACCAGAATTCTAAGAAACATAACAAGATTAACATTACATCAAGTACAGAGTCTGAAACAAGTAGTGATTTGGACAGTGGATTAAGACCATATTACCAAGCTGTGGAAAGCAGTGTAAGCTCCTCTGAAACCACTGATGTAGAGACTGTCACTTGTGCTAAGGGAATCCATGCCAGGACAAAAGAAAAGGACAATTCAAATGCCTTAACAGAGGAGAGTAATAGACGTCGTGATTCCAGATTTATCCAAGTGAAGCGAGGAAGTGTAAGCATTCGATCACAGCCACATGACCTCAGACACACTAGAAGGGGAGGGTGTAGGGGTGTGAGAGGTGCAAGTGTAGTGTCAAGTGGAGCAAGAGGTAGGGGTAGAGGTGCAAGGCTGCCTCAAAAGGGGCCAGGGAGTGGAGTCTCAAGAGCCATCAGTCATCAAAAAGTGCCAGGTAAGATACATACTTTCCATGATGTAATAAGTGTTTGTGAATTTTTACTTATGCTATTTTTGTGGTAAATTATTTATTGTATATCTTCCCACTTGGGACAAAAGATAAGGCATACTTGGTGCTGGTGCTGTTTTTTGTGCTGCTTTTTTTTTTTTGTCTGTATAGCAACATGAATTTATATTTCTGTTTCAATATGTCTCTGTTTGATTGTAAATGTCAGGCTATTAGAAAAGTTTGAAGTTTTTGTTTTTACATTAATTAGAGAATACAGTCCAGTGTTAGGTAGGAGATAATGTATTGAAGTCTCCAAAGATGGCTTTACCTGTCCTTGGCCAAATCTTGTTGACTTGGCATTTGTTGAGTTTTGACAGATACTTGATTCATGGAATTAAGATAGGAAAAGGAGGCTGGTCACTTTCCTATCAACAAGATGTGGCCAAGAATTGCTAAAACCATCGTTGGAGGCGGTAATACATGGATAGGTCTAAAGTGCTGGCTTTACCTATCTGTGTGTGAACCTTGCATGTGTTGCAATAGATTTGTATTGTATATTCCTGTGTGTGTGTTGTGTTTTGTCTGATAAGTGTACATGTACTTTATTTATTTATTTTTATCTTGTTTTGCAGGACCCACCAGGAAGATGGACACCAGCAAGACAGCGGCTTCTGATATAAGGTAAGGATTAGAATTTTTATCAGTATTGTTGTATCAGATGAATTCAGCAATAACAGCATCACTTTCCTTATTACTGTATCACTTATTACCATGTTATCTATACATTTTATGCTTACTATTCTATCTTACTGTTGTGTTTTTGTTTATATTATCTATTTATATGTTTATTTATCTATTTTGGACAAATGAAAGTTATCAAAGGGCAAGATACATACACATATTAGCAGAGAAACTATAGAAATTTACTACATGATTACATTTAATTTTGCTGTGGTTTTTGTGGTTATTATGGTGAACTGAAATTCTAATGCGTCCTTCTCATCATCTGTCACGCTGAATGGTTGTCTCCGTGAGGGCAGTGTGGTGAGAATTTGTGAGGTAGTAAGCAGCAGCGGCTGATGAAGCGAAAGATAAGAGATGCAAAAGTGCAGTGTGAAAGGAATGCCATTCAAGCCTTGAAGAAGAAGGGAATGGAAGGAGGGCATGAGTGGTAAAGGTTCATGAGAAGGGAAAGGATATTGGACGGGGAGGATGTAAAAGTTTTGAAAATGAATGGTAGGCGTGTGACAGATGAAAATTAAATGAAAGACTCAATAAAAAAAGTTTTGGGAAGAAATAGAAGGTGTAGGTGAAGTGTTTAACATGAGGGAAGGATGTATGACTGGATTGGAAAGATGCAGAAGAGTTGAATGATAGGATCAGTCGGGATGAAGTAGAGAAGCATGTAAGAAGGCAAAAGAATGGAAAGGCAGCAGGCCCAGACAAAATTCCGTGTAAAATGTACAAGAATGGAGGCGAGGTGTTGATTGATAGAATGACTAACTCATTTTACTGTGTGTGGGAAGAAGAAAAAGTGTCTAGGAAATGGGATGAGTGTAGAGTGATTGTTGCATAAAAGTGGACACAAGTGTAAGAGTGAGTTAAGGAGCTATAGGCCCATTGCTCTAATGAATACAATAGGTAAGGTTTTCAGTTGGTGGTGTATGTAAGGTTGTGTAAATGGATTGAGAGAGCTGGTATATGGGACGAAGAGCAACATGGGTTTCGTGTAGATAGGAGAGCAGAAGATAATATGTTTGTGGTAAATGACCTTATTGAAAGAAGACAGAGATGGAAGAAAATTGTACCTTGGGTTTTTAGATATTGAAAAAGTGCATGACAGGCTTGATAGAGAAGTGTTGTGCAAAGTGCTAGAAAAGGTTGTCTGAGTAAAAATATAGTTAATATAATTAGAAGTATGTATAAAGACACCAGAACTAAATATAGATTAGGAAGTCTAGAAACAGAATGGTTGAGGAGTGAAAGAGGAGTTAGGAAAGAATGCATACTGTCCCCAACCTTGTTTAGCTTGTACACAGAGGAAATGGCAGCTAGGATGAGAAGAATGAAAGTTGATGGTGACAAAATATGCTTGCTGTTGTATGCTGATGATGTGGTAGTCATGAGTGAGACAGCCGAAGAGCTTCAAAGTTTACTAGATGTTATGAATAGATATGGGAGGGATTTCAGAGTTAAATTCAGCAGTGAGAAAAAATCAGTAATGATAGTAAATAGGTTGTAGGATGAAAGAGATACTGTGCGGAGGTTAGGAGAGAAAGAATTAGAGCTGATGCGTGAATACTAGGGATGTGCATGAGTCTGTATGGATGTGAAAGAATGAAGAGTGAAAAAATTTGACAGTTAAACCAATGGGTGGGTGACTAGGAAGTGCTGCAGGTATAAGAAATTGTAAGTATGATGTGTTGAGAGAAGTGTGGAAAAGTGTGGCTGTGTCAATCACTATGTATGGTATGAATGTGACAGCATGGTGTGAAAAGGAGATAGACAAGTTAGAAGTTGGACAAAATAAAGTAGCAAGAATGGCACTGAATGCACCAAGGTATGCAGCTGTAGAAACTTTGAAAGGTGACATGGGATGGAGCACGTTTAGGGAGAACCACATGAAGGCGACCTTGGGATGCAAAGTAAGGCTGGAACGAATGGAGGATACAAGAATAGCATGAAAGTTTTATTTGTGGATTGTAAGAAGTTGTAGGTGGGAGAAAAAGTGTATTAAGATGGTAGACTGGAGTGGCATGCTGATTATGTAGGTGCATAGATTTTCTGAAGGGAGAGAAAGGATGTATCAATGGAAGGTCATGAACAAAAGCAGAGAAGGGTTAGAGTGGGATGTGGAAAAGTGAGATAGACAGGACAGTGAAAGGTGTGGGACTGAGATGGAAGGAAAGAATATTTTGGAATGGTTCAGTGAGAAAGAGGTTCCAATGCATGTAAAGTGGTATGATAGAAGCCTGGGTGGTGATCTTCTCTTCTGAGCTAGGGCACAGTGTATGGATGTGATTGCAAGGAACTACAGATGGTCAGAGTCCCGCAGCAAAGTGTGCCAGATGTGTGACATGGGAGAGGATGAGACAGTAGAGCATGTAGTACTAGAATGCCAGAAATATGACCGTGACAGAATGGAAGTGATGCTTGTGATTCTGACTGAAATAGGACATGAAATTAATGAAGTGATTGAAAGAACTGGAAAGGAATGGATGGTATTGCAGTGACTGTGTTGGGAGACGAGTGCACAGATGATTGACGCGATGAAAGATTTCCTTGAGAAAATGTGGTATGCGAGGCCTAGAAACTAGGGCGTGTACATAGTATGTTTTTTTTTCTGTTTTGTTTTTCCTTTTTTTCCTCACAGGAGCTGCCCCTACAAAGGCCTTTTTTGTTGGGAACTACAAAACACCTGTGGAATCTAGATCAAAATCAAATGTTAGGTTGTAACTTTGTAATCAATACTCATTTGGTGATCTGAAGTGTTACGAAATGCTGTTTGTTGTTCAGATATGTCGATGAAAGTAAAGGTTTGTAAATACATGTACAGGAAAACCATGCAAATTTAAAGTTTATGCTAGTTATCCTTAGATTTTAAAGTTTTCAATAACGGATGATAAAAGAAAAACGGTGAATGCGGAAGGTAGACTGAGATACTTCACTGCTACCACAGAAAATCATGCTATTCCCTTGTCTGGAAAACCCAAAATGCCAGTGGTCGATGGCTGTTTTAATATAGGACTTGGTATACACCTCTGATGCTCTGAAAGACACCCATATTCTAACATCTCTCCTGTGATAAATCTTGATGTACCGTGCCTATATACTACAAAATATTAATTTTGAGTTCTTATGCTAACAATCCATATGATTTGGTGGTACACACTTTACAAAACAGTTATTACAACCTGAATACTGTCTAAGCTCACGCTATTATCACATTTATAAATAGTCCCCTGCTACATGTTTAGTTTGAAAATTTTATCTGGCAAATCCCGAAAAGAATCGAGTAAGTACTACTTGTCATATAAATAATATGTTGAGGGCCGAAACTGTGCCCAAATGAAAGTTCTAGTCGAGATGAGATTCACGAATAAGAGGCAGAGGGCCCCCTAGTTATCGGGGACCAATATAAGTGTGATGCTGGCAGAGGTAGAAAGGAGGGAAAACTTCAAGTTTTTTGCTCCTTTTTCTTGCTTCGTCCAGCAGGTGTGTGGGAGAACGCTGATATAAAGGCTACGCCAACAATCTACACTGGGTTACTCCCAATCCAAGTCCAAGCTCAAGACCCCTCCCAAAACAACCTCAAAATATCATTGTTTATCTTATATGTGCCAGAATTTCTAATTTTGTTTGATAATCATGTAACTTGTGTGGAAAATATAGATTATATATATAGAAGAAAAAATAGAATTTGTCCCCCAAGATCATACATCCCATAAAGGTAGATCGTGTACTTAGTATTTGGCTTGTTTTGCGAGGTTTCTTGCTCTATGCCCAATGATGGCGACCAAACATTTTCTTAAAATTTTATCAGTCAGTTTGAGAATACATAAATATTATACAAAAAAAATTCTTGCATGCCCAGAGTTTGCGAACAAGGCTATTAAACCTGAAGTGTCATTACCATTTACCAAACACGGCTAAGAAAAACTGAAGAAAGACAATTAGGACAACACTAACTTAGAAGAAAATAGATATATATTAAAAAAGAATCATACATAATTGGACAGTGCATGATTCATACTAGACGACTGTTAGAAAAAAAATAAGGATGCCACATATTTCTTACCTCCGTACATGAGTGACTGACTCCCTTGAGGTCAGTGCCAGCCAACATTTACAGCCTGTCCCTGTCACCTCCCGCAGCAGGCTTACGTCATGCACCGTAACTAGAGTGTCCTTGTGTGTGTGTGTGTGTGTGTGTGTGTGTGTGTGTGTGTGTGTGTGTGTGTGTGTGTGTGTTGTAAGAATAGAAGTGACGTAACAGGGTTGGGTTAGATGGACAGGGACAGGGTAAGACATGGCGCTTGCTTGGGCGGGGCAGAATTAGGTAAGGGAGTGGCAGGGAGGAAGGGGGGTGTCTATATATATGTGTGTAGGGATACTACTTCCTTCCACTCCCCTCTCTCTCTCACCCCTCACCACCACCACCACCACCACCACCACCAGACGCCCGTGTTGATGCTGGGGTCCACTCTTGGTAATTTTAGGCTTGACACCACCACCATCACCACCACGACTACCATCATCACCACATTGTTCTTTCTTTCTTTTTATATCTTATCCTTCTCCTTTTCTTCAATGTACTACTTTATTTCCACTTGGCTAGCCATTTCCTGGTACAAAGAGAGAGAGAGAGAGAGAGAGAGAGAGAGAGAGAGAGAGAGAGAGAGAGAGAGAGAGAGAGAGAGAGAGAGAGAGAGAGAGAGAGAGAGAGAGAGGTCATGGGGTTAGTATCGTAAAGCAATCGTGTCTTGAGGTTGCCAAGTGTGTGTTGAGGGAGAGACTTACTCCGTCCTCCTCCTCCGCCTGTGTGTGTGCGTGTGTTTGTGTATTTGTGTGTGGTTGTGTTGTTTGAGAGAGAGAGAGAGAGAGAGAGAGAGAGAGAGAGAGAGAGAGAGAGAGAGAGAGAGAGAGAGAGAGAGAGAGAGAGAGAGAGAGAGAGATAAACGGGTGAAGGTCATGAAGGGTGTAATGATAGTGACAGTGTGAAATTGATATAGTATAGGAGGAAGGAGGAAGGAAAAGGCTTAGTGAAATCCTGTGAATAGAATATATCGTCAACCTAATTCCAAGTTGGCTGTGTGTGTGTGTGTGTGTGATTTTTTTTACTGACCGATCAGATATACAAACCACAACCACCACCACCCTTCCTCTCCCCTCTCCTAGGTCGTCTCGCCAGTTGGCTCGTCGGTTGGTTACTTTGTTTATTCTTCTGATCTTTTCTCCCTCTCTCCCTTTCCCCCCTCATCCCTTCCCCCCTTCCCCCTTCTCTACCTGGTAATACCTCTCGCCAAGCCGTATTTTTGGATTGGAGGAGTCTTTTGGGTGGAGGAAAGAGAGACTATAACCAGGGCCCGCCATGTTGGAGGAAAAGGTGGGGGTGGTAAGGTAAATATTGAAGGAGGGAGGGAAAGGTAGGTAAAGGTGCTGATTTTAGACTGTTTCAAACTCTGGTCTCTAGCTGCTTTTTTTCTCTTTCTCGACATTAGTAACAAGAACCATTATAACAAAAATGATAATGATAATAATATTTTAGTAGAAAAAATTATTACCATAGTTAACAGTAATAACAATAACTTTTTGTTTTATATAATTCGTTTCATTCATAAGCCACACCACACAAAAACACTAATTTATATAGTATTATTTGTTTGTTTAATGAGAGAGAGAGAGAGAGAGAGAGAGAGAGAGAGAGAGAGAGAGAGAGAGAGAGAGAGAGAGAGAGAGAGAGAGAGAGAGAGAGAGAGAAAAAAAAAAATATTCTTCCATCACGCCACTCATACAGTCTTCTCACCCATCATCCACCTGAACAGTGAGGTGAAAGTCTTAGGCCATTGATCACCGAATTTTATTACCACCTCGATCTTGCCTCTACTTCCTCTTGTACGTACAGTACATCTGCAGTGTTGTGTTATAGGCTCAGCGGGTCCCTTTTCAACCTTTAGTGGTATTCTTTGGTTCCAGGTGTAGTGAGGTGTTTAAATGGCTCAGGTGTGGTTGTGAAAATTCCTTTTATATACGTAGTCTCTATAAGGGCCAGGAAGTTCGTTGGTATCAGAACTGATTAAAGAAACATGTCGTCAACTGCTTATAATCTAGTTTCGGGGAGATTCTACCACACCATCTAAGGAAATAGGACGAAACAAATGCTGTGCAAGAACAAATATATTGGACTAATTTACTCAAGAAAATATCCACTTCACCAGAATAGGAAACTCAAGAAATGGCGACTCCATACAAACAGGCGTCGAGGTAGCTGTTGCTTCGATGGGGAAGGTAACATTCAGTAAAATGTCAGTCTTGAAATCTGACGGTGACGAGTGACGTAGAGGTAGGGGGGTGTCTGCTGAGGTGTGTGTGTGCGTGTGTGTCGTATGTGCGTTCGTGCGTTCGTATATGTGCATGTGTGTGTTGGGTATTTCAACCCATACATACAATTATCTCTAGTTTATACATTGGATTTCTTTTTATATTAGTAAGAAGGTCAATATTAGTTTCTTGAATTAATGTGTCCTTAGAGAGCTTGCTGCAACTGCTCTCTTGTGTTTGTGAGATTTGAAAGGAAACGGTCAGGAATGGCACGGGAAGGGTCAGCAGTAGGCTTGCAGCGCTCCCTCACTTGTCTGTTACTGCCACTATACTGAGTCGAGAAGGAATTGCTTAGTAAATGATGTATAGGTTTGGCAGTTTACAGAAGAATATTGATCTATTTGTTGATATTTTTTTTTTATTTGATTTTTGTATTTTGTTTTTGTTTTTGTGTTCGTCTGTAAATGTTAAGACGTATTGTTTGTATTGAAGGTGTGGTGGTGGACTGGTGGTGTTGAAAGTCTTGTTTGTGCTGTGTGTAATTTGTTTGCCTTGTGTTAGGGTTCAGTGAGTCGATTGGGGACGAAACTGGTTGAGTTAGGTTAGGTTGCGTTACGTTACGTTAGGTTATATTGATATTAGGTTAGGTTGGGTTGGGTTATGTTAGATTACGTTAGGTTATATTATTGTTAGGTTAGGTTTGGTAAGGTAAGGAATAGATAAAACTACATACATTTATCCATATTTACCTCAGTGTAGTTCACTTTTTTTTTTCTTCATTCATTAGTTTATTTTCAATGCCTTCATATCGCTCCCCTCTGACTTTTTCTCATTCTTTTACTTTTTCTTCTTCCCTCTTTATAGATTTCGCTTTCGTCCCCTCATTTTTCTGCCAAACCTCTAAGACCACACCCCTACCTTCTTTTCTTCCTCCTCCTTCTCCTCCTTCTCCTTATTTCTTCCTCCTCTTCTTTCCCATTTCCTCTCTAACATTATTAAGCCTAAATTCCCTTTCTCCACCCTGTTTTCCACATTTCCTTGGCCACGTATCCCGTTAGACTACCTCCCTTACCTCCCTACCTATTTCCTCCCTTCCCCTTGTTTCCTCTCCTTTCTCCATCCTTCCCTCCGTCTCTGTCTTCTAACAATAGTAAGGTTTATCACCCAACACATACACTGCCATACGCACGTGTCAGAAGAGGAGTAGGAGGAGGAGGAGGAGGAGGAGGAGGGGGGAGGGAGGGAGAGAAAAAAAGGGGAATGCAGGTATAGAGACAAAGCGACAGACATTAAGACCGAAACGGAAGGAAGAAGAAGAAGAAGAAGAAGCAGGAGGAGGAGGAGGAGGAGGAGGAGAAGAGGAGGAGAGGAGAGGAGGAGGAGGAGGAGGAGGAGGAGGAGGGGAAGGAGAATAAAGAAGAATAAAGGAGGAGGTGAAAGGAATGTAAACACACTAAACAGAGAAGTGTAACTATGTGGGGGGAGTGGTGAGGGGTGGGCAAGTCATTGTCCTGACACACACACACACACACACACACACACACACACACACACACACACACACACACACACACACACACACACGGGTGGGGTCACGGCGTAGTCTGACAAGGGAGGGAACTAGGCGGGGCGGGGCGGGGCAGACAGGGGCGGGGCAGGGTGTCTCGCCAGCAGCAGGGGGCAACGGGCGGCTGGCCAGACCACGCTGCCCTGCTTCTCCCTGTCGCCCTCTTTCTCCCCTCTATCTCTCCCTTCCTTTTTCTCCCCTCTTTTCTCAATACCTCCATGTCGCTAAGTGTCATTTTCTTACCTATCTCTCCCTTACCTTCTATCTCTATCAGCTGTCCCTCCTTATCTCTTTTATCTGATTCCTCTGTTCATTCTCTCTCTCTCTCTCTCTCTCTC
>JAPQNM010000008.1:3409040-3416540 GCA_029783475.1 Metacarcinus magister
TCTCTCTCCTCTCTCTCTCTCTCTCTCTCTCTCTCTCTCCTCTCTCTCTCTCCTCTCTCTCTCTCTCTCTCCTCTCTCTCTCTCTCTCTCTCTCTCGTACCCTCACGGTTGTCGGGGAGAATTTTTCTTTCATCTCACCGTTACGCCGTTCCCTTGCGTCACCCTCCTCCTCCTTCTCGATGAATCACTTAACCTCCAACTTGACACTTACTATTGCCTTTCCCGAGAACTGAGCAAGGGGTGAGGGAAGGGGCGGAAAGGGAGAAGAAGGGAAGGGCGTGGCGGGGATGTGAGAAGTGTATGGTGGTAGGTGCAGAGAAGGGCGGGGGAAAGTGAGGCAGGTTCTAGAGGTATTGGGGAAGGGGAAGAGAGGGGAAGGGGTGAGGGGTGTCGTTTGTCCTGCAATGACCCTCCCAATGGTACATACTGAAACTTGGATTAACTAACCTCATTTTACACTGCCAAGTTCGCAGTCCTTCCTTCCTCCTCTGTCTCCTTCCCTTCTGCTGCTGTCCCCTCGCTGATCTCCTCATCCTTGCACACCTACTAACCTATTCCCTTCTCTTCTTCTCTCCCCCTCCTTTCCCTCTACAACCACCTCTTCCTCCACCCTAACACTCCTTACCCATTCCTTTCATCCTACTTTCACTATCGCCGTCCTGTTTAATTGACGTGATAAAAACATCTTCCCGTGCCGGGAATCGAACCCGGGCCTCGCGGGTGAGAGCCGCGTATCCTAGCCACTAGACAACACGGGACTTGAGAAAGGGTGACACTGTTATGTATTATGTATGAGGTTTTGCTTCTTTTTGGTGATGTGAAGGTTGATATGTTTGTGTGTGTTTATGAGAGAGAGAGAGAGAGAGAGAGAGAGGAGAGAGAGAGAGAGAGAGAGAGAGAGAGAGAGAGAGAGAGAGAGAGAGAGAGAGAGAGAGAGAGAGAGAGAGAGAGAGAGAGAGAGAGAGATTGATTTGATTGATATAATTTATTGGCCTCTAGTGTTACATCATACATATTAAATCCATGAAAATTTAGCCCTGGTCCATTGAGCCTTAGCTCTCTATGGACGATGTGCTAGAGAATTTTATATTGAGCAATATGTAGCGCATCAAAGGACATATAACGATTTTATATATACATACATACATATACATACATACACACATATACATACATATACACATATATACACACACATACATACATATACTAGTAATATTAACAATAATAATGTCAATGGAAAAAAACTATAAAATAAAATAATAATAATAATAATAATAATAATAATAATAATAATAATAATAATAATAATAATAATAATAATAATAATAGAAAATTTATGATAACAATAACATTATGATACTCATCATAATGACGATGATTATAATAGTAATAACAATAATAATAATAATAATAATAAATGATAATGATAATAATAATAATAATGATAATAATAATAAATAATAATAACAATAGTAATAAAGATATCAACGATACTACTACTATTAATGATAATGATGACATTCAATCACAAAATTCATAAAACTATATATAATACCAATGTAAGTACGAATTTTTATTTATTTATTTATTTTTTTTTATACTAAGAAATCAATAGGAACTTCTTATTTGTTCTTTTAACAGTAATTTAAATTTAGTAATTGTTGTGTTCTTGATGTCGTCGGGGAGCGAGTTCCACAGTTTTGTTCCCCGAGTGAGAACGCTTTGCTGTGCGTGTGAAGTTCTGCTTGTCGGGTATTAATATTATGACTCATTGCCTCGAAACCACTGTCTGTTTCGTATGTATTAAGTGAATGGTACACAAATGCGGCTGTCTGGTATTGTATGATGTCCTGTAACTTGAGTAACTTAAGTTTAGAGAAGAGTGGATGTGTGTGGGCATAACGACTGTTGTATGATATGATGCGAATTAGTTTTTTTTGTGTGAGAAATAAATCATCAATATAAGTTTTATAAGCCCCACCCCAGACCGAGGAACAGTAAAGTAAATATGGATAAGTTAGTGTTAAATATATATGTTTTAAGCATGATTTGTCACAAAGATTTCTGATTCTATAAACTATACATGTTATTTTTGAGACTTTACATTTAATATCCTGTATATGAGCTTTCCAACGTAACTTATTGTCAATGATTACTCCTAAGAATTTAGCTTCTTGTATTTCTTGAATTGAATTATTAATTTTGATATTTATGCGAGGTGGTTGTGTCATGTTGGAGTGTGACAGCATATAGTGAGTCTTGCTGACGTTTAATGTTAACTTATTGCTTTTCATCCAAGTGGCAACATGTGTCAATTCCCTGTTCATTGTAGTACATTTGTTATTCAAGTTTTGGTCCTGAAGAAAAATGTTAGTGTCGTCTGCAAAAAGTATGAATCTAAGCTTATCTGTGGATAGTGTGATGTCATTTATAAAAATCTGAAATAATAGAGGTCCCAGAATAGACCCTTGAGGTACACCAGAAGTGATATGCTTATAGGAGGATGCTGTGTTGTTGAACATCGTGTATTGTTTCCTATTGCTGAGATAGCTTTCGAACCATTTGTAAGATGGTCCACGTATACCATATATTAATAACTTTTTTAATAGTACTGTATGATTAATGGTGTCGAAGGCTTTGGAAAAATCACAGAAAACTGTCAGTTGGTACATCCTTTTGTCTAAAGCATTGTATACGTTTTGGCAAAGGTGATGGACTGCTAATTCTGCTGAATACTTTGGTCGAAATCCGTACTGATCATCTGTTAACAGGGACATCCTTGTTAGGTAATCTAATGGCAACAATCTTTTCAAAAATTTTGCTAAGGCATGGGAGAACAGATATGGGTCTATAGTTTGAAAATTGAGAATTATCACCTTTTTTGTAGACTGGGACTACTCTGGCAATCTGTAGATGGTCTGGGAAGCATCCCTCTGCAAATGATTTATTTATCATGTACTCCAAAAAAGGTGATATTTCCTCTTTACATGCTTTAATAACCTTTATGTGTATGTCATCGAAACCTGGAGATGTCATCTTAAGGTTGTTGATTACACTGTTTATATCGCGACGAGATGTTGGACGGAGATAAAAAGAAAACGAGACAGGTTGGGGTAGATAGCTATCAAATGATGTCGGCGTGTCTTCAATATTCTGAGCTAATCTATTGGCAACATTACAAAAGTATTCGTTAAAACCTTCTGATATAGACACATTATCTGATGTTGCTTCCCCTTGCGATATAAATGAAACATGATTCACTTTACATTTTCTACCCAACAGGTCATTCACAATTTTCCATGTTCCTTTTGCGTTGCCACTGTTTTCTTTTAAGGTTGACTTGTAATGATTTTCTTTCGCTGTTCGTATCACTGAGGTTAACATGTTCCGGTATCTTTTGAATGTCTTTTCATAAGTCAATGGCCACTTAGCGTAAAGTTTTTGAAGTCGGTTACGTTGTTTGATTGAAGCTTTTATTGCCGACGTAATATATGGTTTTATTGAGTGTTTCTCTTTTATTCTATACTATTTAATAGGAAAATGTTTGTTATATAATTGCAAAAAGTCTCTAATATATGTACAAAAGTCTTCATTAACATTCTGACCTCTTATGTTGGACTCCCATCTATAATCTAATAAGTCTGATTTAAATGCATTAATCAAATTACTATTGTATATTCTCTTGTTAATAATAATTTCAGACTGTTGTGGATTTATATCAGGAATGTTTAAGGTGGTGAATACTGGGAAATGATCACTCAACACTGAATATATGATCCCACTTGTTTGATAATTATGTAAATCATTAGTCCAGATGTGGTCTATGACACAGGCTGATGTTTTTGTCACTCTTGTAGGCTTAGTTATAGTGGGAAAAAATAAGTGAGCATATAATAAGTTGGTAAAATCGCAAACATTATTGTCATTACATTTCAGTAGGTTTATGTTAAAGTCTCCCATCATATAACATGGGATGTGTTCTCCCGCTGTTATTGATTCTATAATATTTTCAAAGGCATTTATGAATTCAACAAAGTTGGCATTTGGAGGTCTATAGATTGTTCCGACTATGAATTTATGATTTCCTGTAATTTCTAAGAACAAAGACTCAATATATGGCAGCTGCACATAAATGTTATGCCGTACTTTTCCTTGAAATCTAGTGTGCAAGTATATGGACACCCCGCCACCACTCGTGCCTTTATTTCTATGGAAAGCATTGTATGAATTAAGTGTATAAAGCGATGATATGTTGTCATTTAACCTGGTTTCGCAGAACCCAATCACATCAAAGCATGTGTCAATTGTATTGAGGCATTGGTCTTGAAAACTGTCAAAATGAAGTGGTAAGCTACTGATATTATAAGACAAAAGTTTTAAATTTCCAGAAGTGCCTAATGTTTCAAATAAATTTTCACAAAAATAATAGTTACTCTCAGGTTCAATTATACTATTGCCTCTAAAGTAATTGTCAACTGAATTTAAATATCTGCTTTCTTTGAGAGGATTATAAGATAAGTTATTTAAAACATCTAAAGGATACTTGTGATCATAATTCTCATTTAAAGTTTCGAGGAAGCTCTCATCATCTAAATTGCAGAATGGAAAAGCGCGAGAATCCATGGTTTATGTATAACGTGATACCAACAGTTCATATTTACCGTTTTAGTGTTTCTTTGTTTGTTTTGTTGACTTCTTCTTGGAGAGAGAGAGAGAGAGAGAGAGAGAGAGAGAGAGAGAGAGAGAGAGAGAGAGAGAGAGAGAGAGAGAGAGAGAGAGAGATGAGAGAGGAGAGAGAGAGAGAGAGAGAGAGAAAAGAGCAAGCTACTTAGCATACGCCTATAGGACATACAAAAGCATACATTAATCTAGTCTTACTTTCAGGAGCCTTCAGGTGCAACTTTATTAAAAAGTGAAACCACATTCTTTTCAATTTCAACATCACTAAGTATTGAATTTTCTTCCTTTCTTTTTGTATCAGTTATGTGCTCTAGTGGCGAGTACGTGACGGTGTGAGAGGAAGGGTTAAGAGGGGAGAGGGAAGGGGAGGTGAAGGAAAAGGGGGAAAGGGGTGATTATCAGGGGTAAAGGATGATGATGATGGAATGCTGTGTATGAGTGTGCATGTGTATGTATGTAGGTGCAAGGCCATGACTGGATACACACACACACACACACACACACACACACACACACACACACACACACACACACACACACACACACACACACACACACACACACACACACACACAATGCACTCAGTTAAGGGTACAATTGATACAGAGTCATGACCACGAAATCCATTAGCTATTCCCGTGTGTGCATGCATGTATGTGCGTGCATGTGTCTATATATGTATGTATGTGTATGTGTGTGTATGTAAGTGAATGCGTGCATGCCCCTACACAAATTACGTTATGAAAACTTTCTCTATCACGTTAATATACAATGTAGTTATTCTCAACGTCATTTTCTTCTCTTGTACTTAGAGGGGATCTGAAGCAGGTTTCACGGTGACCCCTTATATTCAAATGACTAACAGTGTGGTGTGTGGCCTTATTCTCTCTTACTTAGCGAGGCTTGTTGTCTTGGGAGGCTCTTGATGGTGGTGGTGGTGGTGGTGGTGGTGGTGGTGGTGGTGGTGGTGGTGGTGGTGAAGAGGAGAGAAAACGAAGGATAGTTGAGAGGAAAGGGGAGGGAAAGTGTAATGGAGAGAAGAGTAGATGAAAGGAGAGTAGGATTGTAGTGAAGAGATGGATAGAGAAAAGTTGTGGAAATGAGAGAAGAGAAGAGAAGAGAAAAGAAAAGAAAAGAAAAGAAAAGAGAGATGAAGAAACAAAATGTGGGTCATTTATTTACTTAATAATTTATTTATTTTCCATTTTTATTATTATTATTATTATTATTATGATTATTATTATTATTATTATTATTATTATTATTATTATTATTATTATTATTATTATTATTACTTATACTATTATTTCTATTACCCTTTACAGGTGAGCAATGGTCTTCAGGATTAAGGTCGTTGAGGCAAATTAAGGTCAGTCATTCCCGTGTGTGTGTTGATGTATTTTAGGAGTGATTTTCCTCATGTTTTTGGATTTTTTTTCTTCTCTTCTTCAAATGACGTACAATTGCATGTTGTGGTAACCTGTTTTGTTGTTGTTGTTGTTGTTGTTGTTGTTGTTGTTGTTGCTAATGTTGATGTTGTTATTGTTGTTGTTGTTTCAGTTTTTTTTCTTCTTCCTTTTTTTTTTTTATCTTCATTATACTCATCATCATCATCATAATATTTTCTCTCGGTAATTCCCTTTTTTTCCTTCTACGTGTCAACTTTTGGTATTATCATTATCATCATTATTAGTATTATGAATGTGTTTATTTGTTTTATTCGCATGTCCACCTTAGTTTATTGCATCTTTATTCTAGTTATATTCAAATTGGTTTGAATTTATTATGTTGTCCTTGCTCTGTTCCTGGAAGATGCTGGCTCCTCCTCCTCCTCCTCCTCCTCCTCCTCCTCCTCTCCTCCTCCTCCTCCTCCTCCTCCTCCTCCTCCTCCTCCTCCTCTTCCTCTTCCTCCTTCTCCTCCTCCTCCTTCTCGTTAATATCTTCTCTTTTCCATCCTTCTTTTATCATTATTTTATCTACTTCTTTCACTCCTCCATCCGCTTTCCTTCTTCCTCCTCCCCTCATTTATCTCTCATATCTCGCCTTCCTTCCTTCCTTCCTTCCTTCATTCTTTTTCTTCAATCTTGCACCGTTTTCCTTTTTTCTGCATTATCTCTTCCCTTAGCTCATCTCCTCCCCTTTCCTCCATCTTTCCTCCCACTTCCCTCACCTCTTTTCTACACCTCTTTTCTCCCCCTCACCCCCGCCCCCTCTAACCGACGAATAGCTGCCTGGGGGGTTGGCGGGGGTAAAGTGGGGGAGGAGGTGACAGGATTGGTGTTCCGGGAATCCACCCCACACCCCTCACACCCCTACCCCCATCAAACACTGCAGGGGGTCGAAATAGAGGGGGTGTCGAAAGGGGGTAGCAGTTGTGATGTTCCTAGAATTATCGTAAGGGTGTTTATACCATCGCAACCTTGAGGATTTCTGTTTTTATATCATACGATGCCCCTTTATTTACGTGGAGGGGATGGAGAGGGGTGAGGGGATGGTAGTGGTATCTAGGTGAGGGGTATTGGGTTAGTGGATGACAGGGTGAGGGGTACTGGGTGACCTGGTTGGAGGGTGAGAAAAAGGCCTATTGTAGTCGGTAGGGAGACGGGTGATGTGGAGGGAGTATGTGGAGGGGGATATGTGGAGCGGGTATGTTGAGGGGGTATGTGGAGGGGTGTGGGTGAGGGGGGTACAAGAAGGAATACCCGTGTTGAGGGGAATTCCCTTGTGGTGATGGGGTGAGGAGAAGGGGAGGGGAGAGAAGGGAAGAGGAGGGGAAAGAGAGGGAAGGGAAGGGGAAAGGGAGGGAAGAGGAGAGAA
>JAPQNM010000008.1:3421540-3423497 GCA_029783475.1 Metacarcinus magister
TGTTTTCTTACTTTCTTAAATAAATTCCATGATAGTTTGTCTATATTACATGGTATCACTTCCTCTTCCGGCCAGCTTCGAATGGAGGGAAGGGTGGGTTGGGAGGTGCCTTCCACTTTGCTATCCTTTGGTCTCTATCAAGTATATATTATAATGGTAGGGTAGCCACACGGACAGCCTCGTTAGTTCCAATAGGACTGTTGCTGTCTGTTCTTTCTTTGTACTCCTTTGTACTCCTCCTCCTCCACTTTAACAGAGGAATCTACGGAGGAGAGTGAGGGGGAGATGACTCACTTTGATACTGCACGAGGCTCTCTCTATCCTCCTTCTGATAAGTCACACCTCCTTCTCCTCATCATCATCTTCCTTGTCTGTCTGGTTATGTTCCTGTCTTTTTCTTATGTTTTTTTTTGTTTTCTCTTCCTAATCTGTTTGTTGTTATTGCTGTTGTTGTTGTGTTTGTCTATGTGTTTGTTGCCTTACCTGTATCTACAATTGTTTACCTTTACCATTCTCTCTCTCTCTCTATTCCCTTTTTTGTACTGTTTAGTTTAAGAGAGAGAGAGAGAGAGAGAGAGAGAGAGAGAGAGAGAGAGAGAGAGAGAGAGAGAGAGAGAGAGAGAGAGAGAGAGAGAGAGAGAGAGAGAGAGAGAGAGAGAGAGAGAGAGAACCTCAACCCTTTTGTATTTTCACATAGACACACTGCGCACATACCCCCTGGTTAGCATTTATTAAGAGAGGAGGAGGAGGAGGAGGAGGAGGAGGAGGAGGAGGAGGAGAGAAAAAATGTGCTTTGTGATGAGAAGGGAGAAGCTAAAGAAGGAGGAGGAACAGGAGGAATGAGTAGCATGAGAGGTATGGAGAAGAGAGAAAGAAGGGAGTGGAGGGAAAGAGGGAGGAAGGGAGAGAGGGATAGAGGGAGGGGACCAATGTTTACTATATAGACACGTGACTTCAGGTACCACACTTTAATTAACGTGACACACTGACGTTCTGACAGATGTATGTGTGTGTGTATGTGTGTGTGTGTGTGTGTGTGTGTGTGTGTGTGTGTGTGTGTGTGTGTGTGTGTGTGTGTGTGTGTGTGTGTGTGTGTGTGTGTGTGTCTTTATGCCTGCCCACGCCCTCTTGTGGTTTCTTGTTGGGTAAGGGAGAAAGGAAGGTAGGGAGGAAAGGGTGCGGTGAAGGATTTAAGAGATGGGGGTAGATGAGGGAGGGAAGGAAGGAAGGAGTGGTGTAGAAAATAATATTAAAAAAAAGTTACGAAGGGGTATAAAGGGGAGAAGAAGGGAAGGAGAATGAGGGGAAGAGAGAGGAAAATGAGCAAGTATGTAATCAAATGGCAAGTGAAGGTGTGTGTGTGTGTAAGAAAGAAAGAGAGAGAGAGAGAGAGAGAGAGGAGGAGAGAGAGAGAGAGAGAGAGAGAGAGAGGAGTGGGGGGGGGGGAGAGAGGAGAAGAGGGGATAGAGGGTACGGGGTGGCGGCGCGCGGAGAGGAAGTCGGGGAAGGAGAGAAGATGGAGAGGGGAAGGGGGGGGGGGCGAGAGGGAGGGTAGGGGGGGAGAGGGGAGGGAGAGGAGAGGGGAGGACGGGAAAGAGGGAGAGGGGGGGAGGAGGGAAGAGGAGGGGAAGAAGGGAGGAGGGAGGGAAGGGGTAGGAGGGGGGGGGAGGAAAGGAAGAGAAGATAGGGGAGGAGAATCAAAGAGGAAGAACGAGAGGGGGGGGGGGAGGGGTACGAGGGGGGAGGGGAGGAGGGGGGGAGGGGCGAGAAAGGAGAAGCGGGGAGAGCCAGGAGGAAAGAGGGAAAGAGCGGAAAGAGGGAGAGAGAAGGGGTAGGGGCGGGAAGACGAAGGAGGGAGGAAAGAAGAGAAGAAGGAGCGAGAGACGGAGGAAAGGAAGGAGGGAAGGGAGGAGGAGGGAAAGGGAAAAAGGGAGATAGAAGAGGAGAGAGAGGGGAG
>JAPQNM010000008.1:3451097-3453597 GCA_029783475.1 Metacarcinus magister
TTATTATTTTTATTGCTTAACGTTCATGATCTGGCTCTTAATGCTCGTTACGTGATGCAATTGTGATGTTCATATGAGCTGTCTAGACATTAGTTGTTTGTTTTATTGTAATTCTTGAGCCTCGTGGTTGTCTAATGATGTTACGTAATAGAGTTTTATCATCGGTGTTGTTATTTTTGTTGTTATTGTTATTGTTATTCTTATCGTTGGTTATTATTATTATTATTATTATTATTATTATTATTATTATTATTATTATTATTATCATTATTATTATTATTACTCACTTTATTATAGCCATCTTTATCACACACTAAATAACTACAACACAAAAATCATTTCTTTAATCTCACACCATCAATGAATCAAGCGTGACACCTAACACTTTCCAATTCCATCGTTTTCACCTCCCTCGACTTTTCTTTCCCAATAACATTGAACAAGGATAACATCTCTCTCTCTCTCTCTCTCTCTCTCTCTCTCTCTCTCTCTCTCTCTCTCTCTCTCTCTCTCTCTCTCTCACCAATAACCTATTACGCTTGTACGCCGCGTCGCCAAAGCCCTAAAATGGGTCGTGCCAAAGACGTGAAATTGGGAGCGAAGGAATTGGATTTAGCGGGTCTTTTGGGGGCAGCGATGGAGGGGGTAGGGTAGGGTGAGGGTGAGGGTGAGAGGCGAGTCGGGTCGTGTCCGTCCCGCCTGCACTCGGGTCACGTTCTGAGGGGCGGGGCGGGGTGGGGCCGGAGAGAGACGGGGCGGCCTGGCACCACCTACGAGACGAGGGTATTTAAGGCCACAGGATCCTGATGCTCTCTCGCTCTCTCTCTCTCTCTCTCTCTCTCTCTCTCTCTCTCTCTCTCTCTCTCTCTCTCTCTCTCTCTCTCTCTCTCTCTCGGCAGGTCCTCCTCGGTCCCTCGCCGCCTCGCCCTCACGTCTGCCTCGCCTAACAAAGACACCCTCTGGCCCTCGAGTCTTCTGATAAGGGTCTGCCCTCCAGCGTCCCCATCCAGCCCCTTCTCCTCCTCCTCTAGCTCTTCCCCGACACTTGTTTTTTCTTCTTTTTTTCTTTACCGGCATTGGAGTCCTCGTCGCTCCTCCAGACACGTCCTCCGCATCACGAACCCGCGGCGTGAGGAGTAATACCTTCCCTGGCCGCACCGTCACCCCGCCACAGCCACCAACACTTCCCGGTGGTTTCAGGACATTTTCTTTTCACACTTGGTTTCGTTTCAGCAAGATGAGTGTGAGTGCACGTCGGGTGCAGCAGATTAAGCCGCATCCTTACCTCCTTCGGCGTCCCTCTCATCCTTTGAATGACACTGCAGAAGCGACACGCCTCCCCACTGCGAGCGGTAGTTCACAGCAGCAAGATCAGCTTCAGGTGACCGAACGGGTGTGGTATTAAGCCTTACTGAGGGGTGGCGGGCAGCAGGGAGGGAGGGAAGGGATGGAGGGTGGCGGGCAGGAGGCAAGGGGCGGCCTGATATGAAGTCAGGGCAAGTGCGAAGGGCGGCGGCGGCACCTTGGGCGAGGGACGGCGCCCCTCCAGGCCCTCCCCACCCCCCAAGCGCCGCCACAGCCGCCGCCCAGCATGGCAATGAGGCGGGGATTAATGCGTCAAGTTTGAGGCTTTATTACGGCCAGCAGGGGCGGGCCGCCCTCACCCAATGCATACAACTCGCCTCATTGGGAAACAGCTTACCGGTGCCACCACACGCTGAGGGGCAGGGTGAAGGGACAGGGAGACAGCAGGGTGCAGAGGAAGGGGACAGAAGGAGGTGGGGAGAGAGATATAAGGGAGATAGGGAGGGAGCCATGAGGGAGATGGGAAGGAAAGCACAGTGGAGAAAGCTAGGGCCACAGGGGAGGATGGGATGAGGGGAGGATGGGATGAGGGGAGGATGGGATGGGGGAAGGAAGGGAAGGATAGAAGAGGAAGGAAGGTAAGGCAGAGGCATGGATAAAGAGGAGGAGGAGGAGGAGGAGGAGGAGGAGGAGGAGGAGGAGGAGGAGGAGGAGGAGGAGGAGGAGGCGGGGGAGGAGGAGGAGGAGGCGGGGGAGGAGGAGGGGGAGGAGGGGGAGGAGGGGGAGGAGGGGGAAGAGGAGGAGGGGGAGGAGGAGAAGGAGGAGGAAGGTCCGTGCCACAACAGCAACGCGAGGCACGTCCCTCCACTACGCCCGCCACCCGCCGCCACGCCACGGATTACACACTTTTTGTTGCCTTCCCACGCCCGCCGCTCCTCAAGTTTCTGGTGCACGGCTGCATTAGAGCGTGGGGAGGGGGGGAGGGTGCGGGAGGCTGGCTGTCAGGAGCTCCACCACCACTCATGCTGCTGCTGTGCCGTGCTGCTGTGTTTTGCCATCCTCTCATGCTGTTACTGCTGTTGATGGTGATGCTGCTGATGGTGATGCTGCTGATGGTGATGCTGCTACCCAGATGGTGTGGTGGTGTTGTCCTCTTGTTAGCCTTGTTTTTCTTTGTTTCTTCTGATGTGTGAGA
>JAPQNM010000008.1:3456097-3461097 GCA_029783475.1 Metacarcinus magister
GTTGCTTCTGCCTCTCCTCCGCCATTACAATGAACTATAACACCACCCACACCTTCCCTCTTCCCTCATCACCACCATCACCACCACCATCACCATCATTACCACCATCATCACCATCACCACTTTATATTCGGGTCTTGCTGGTAACAGAATAAACACGATTTTGTTTACTACAACTACAACAACAACAACAACTACTACTACTACTACTAATAATAATAATAATAATAATACTGATCTAGTTTTTGCCTCATTTCATGTTATGGATATAGTCTTTCCTGTTGGGCAATCTCCCTCCTCTCCCTTACCTACCTCCCTCCCTTACCTCCGTATCTCCCTTCCTCCCTCCCTCTCTTCCTTCATTGGACACCCAGTTTCCCCTCCTCCCCTCCTTACCCCTTATCCCCTTTTTATAAACAGTGTAAGGGGGAGAGGGGTATAGTTGGGGGTGGAGGGAGGAGTAATATTTCCCTCCATGACGTCATCGTTTCTCTCCAGTCTCACGCTCAGAACCTCGATGTAGTGAACTCTGAACAGCTGTTGACAAGCTTCTTCTAACCTAAAGACCCTGATATAACAACCACTACAAGGGATAGTGACTTACGATTGACTTACAGAGTGACTTACAGAGTGACTTAAGGAGTGAGTGATGATGTTTTTAGTGATGACATGTTAATAAACTGGTTGTGTGAGTGAGTTCGAGTTTATTGGTAGTGATGACTGGTGACTGACTTAATTTGACTTACTGGTGACTGACTGACTGATTGGTGGTGACTTAGAAAGATGGGAGTTACTAATTAGTGACCGAGGTGACTGGGTACTAGCGTGATCATAAAAACATAACGGAAAAGATGTGCTGAATAAGCGTGATAAGTATAATATAATTAGACTATAAATTAATCTTTCTCTCTCTCTCTCTCTCTCTCTCTCTCTCTCTCTCTCTCTCTCTCTCTCTCTCTCTCTCTCTCTCTCTCTCTCTCTCTCTCTCTCCTTTCATATATTCACTCACACACATACACGAATACACTGGGAGGAAGAATGGGCGGAGAAATAGGAGAAATGGAAGAGGGAATGGGAGGAAGGGAGGGGAATGGGAGGGGAAATGGGAGGGAGAGTGGGAGATGCATAGGTCAGGAAGAGAATGTGAAAGGTAAGAAGAAAGGAGGGGAAGAAGGAAGAGAGGAAGGGGAAGGAAGAGGGAGGAAGGGGAAGGAAGAGGGAGAGTACATCCTATATTACACGAGGGTATGACCTCTTCCTCTTCTCCTCCTCCTCCTCTTTTTCCTCTCCTTTCTCTATTTCCGTCCTTCCTTCCTTCCTATTTCCCTTCCTTTCTCATTCCAAATTCCCTCGGAATAGAAAAGAACAAACAAATAACAAACCAAAAAACAAGACAATACATTTCCTTTATTGCGTCCCTCTCTCTCTCTCTCTCTCTCTCTCTCTCTCTCTCTCTCTCTCTCTCTCTCTCTCTCTCTCTCTCTCTCAAAGCAAGAATGATGACAAGAGCGTGAGAGAGGATGGGCGAAAGAAGGCAAGTGGGTGAGGGGGAGATGGAGAGGGAGGGAGGGAGGGAGGGAGGGAGGGAGGGAGGGAGGGAGGGATGGAGGGAGGGAGGGATGGGAGGGAGGGAGGGAGGGGGAGGGGGAGGGGGGGAGGGGAGGGAGGGGCGTAGGGGGAGGGGGAGGGGGAGGGGGGAGGGGATAGGGGGAGGGGAGAGGGAGAGGGAGAGGGAGGGAGGGAGGGAGGGAGGGAGGGAGGGAGGGAGGGAGGGAGGGAGGGAGGGAGGGAGGGAGGGACAGGAATGTAGGTTATTGGGGGAAAGCGGTGAAGAGGAAGAGGAGGAACACATAGGAACACATAGGAAGAACAAACAGCAACAGGCCTGCTGGCCTTTACGAGGCTGTTTGTGATAGAGACTACACTATCTAATCTAGAGTGAAGGATACAGGATAGTAAGGGTGAAGACTTCTCCCACCAGCCATGACTGGCAGGGAAGGAAGGCCAACCATGCACTATGAAAAAAAATCATGGGAATCTTTTAGACCAGACTATCACTACTGTCACTGCCACTACTGCTACCACTACTTCCTGGCAAGCGATGCCAGGCCACTAGCGACGTTTTTTGAATCGACACTTCGTAAGTTAGGTACATCAGGATGAACTTACTCAAAGTTTGCTACGTTAACGGATAGTATTTTAGTTGTGGATTGGCTTCTAAATATTTATCATGTCTATTTTTGAACGTAGTAATTATTTTACTGTCGACGACATTGGCGGGCAGGGAGTTCCAAACGTTAACGATCCGATTGAAAAAGAAGTGCTTGGCTTTGTTTGATGTGAATCTTTTACCAGTAATCTTAAAAGTATGACGTCTTCTTGTTATATTTGATCGATCAAAAGTATATAATGTAATCTTCTGCATTGATATTATCATATCCTTTGATTATCTTGAACATTTCAATTAAATCCCCTCGCATACTTCGTTTTTCTAGGCTGAATAAGTTTAGTTCTTTAAGTCTTTCTTTATAAGGTTTATTTTTCAGCCTTGGAATCATTTTTGTTATTCTTCGCTGGACTCTTTCTAGTTTGTCAATGTCCTTTGTAATATGGGGACCAAAACTGTACGCAATACTCAAGATGGGGTCGTACTAGTGAATTATGCAGTTTTAATATGACTTTTTCTGATTTATTTTCGAAAGTACGCCCAATAAAGCCGACCAATCTGTTAGCAGTTTTAACTACCTCTGAGCAATGTTGACTGGGTTTTAAATCGTTTGATATTGTGATTCCCAGATCTTTTTCCTTGTTTACTGTAGAAAGTGGTTTACTGAACGTGATAATTGTTTCAACGTTAAATTTCACTTGCCATTTATTGGCCCAAGATGTTAGGCGATCTAGGTCTGATTGTAAGACTTCTCTGTCAATTGTCGTAGTTACTTTACTGGCAATTTTCGTATCGTCAGCGAATTTCGATATTTTGCAAGTGATCCCATCATCTATGTCATTAACATATATCAAGAATAAGACAGGACCAAGCACTGAACCCTGTGGTACGCCACTTTTTACGTTTAACCATTGAGAGGAGACACCGTTTAAGACTACTCTCTGCTTACGTTCAGAGAGCCAGTCCTGAAGCCAATTGTAAATGCTACCAGAGATACCGTGAGTCATTAATTTATTAAGCAATCGTTGATGAGGTACTTTATCAAAGGCCTTTTGAAAATCCAGATATATGACATCTACTGCTCTGCTTTCATCGTACGCGTCAAAAACATTGTGGAAGAAGTCTAATAAGTTAGTTAAACATGAACGTTTATTACGAAAACCATGCTGTGAGGGTTTTATTATATACTTGTCTTCAAGGAATTTACCACATTGTCACGAATGATTGTCTCCATTAATTTACATACAACTGATGTCAGACTGATTGGCCTATAATTTCCGGGTTGTGACTTGTCCCCCTTTTTGAAGATTGGTGTTATATTTGCACGTTTCCAATCTGATGGAACTTTACCATCTCTTAAGGATTTATTGAATAAGATTGCAAGCGGTTTACTGATCTGGTGCTTGACCTCTTTCAAGATTCTCGGGGAAATTTTATCTGGTCCAGGGGTTTTGTTTGTTTTCATCTTATCGATTTTTTGCAAAACGTCATTTTCTACGATGAGTATATCATTTAAGAAGTTATCGGTCCCTCTAATCTCAAGTGGCTGAAACGACGAACAATCCTCTTCTGCAAATACGGATGCAAAAAAGTTATTAAGGATTGTAGCCATTTCGTTTTCGTCATTTGTGTGATTGCCATGTCCTTTAGTAAGTGGACCGATATTACAGATAAGGGCTTTTTTACTCTTAACAAAACTATAAAATTCTTTAGGATTAGATTTACATGATTCCGGTATATATTCTTCAAGGTTTTTCTTGCTACGCTTTAACAATCTCTTAGTATCGCGACGAATTCTGTCAAACTCTACTTTGTCATCTTGGTTTTTAGTTGATATGTACTTATTGTACGCGTGTTTTTTGAGAGAGAGGCTGTTTTTTATCTCTTCGTTCCACCATTTTGGTTTGTTCTTCCTTGCTGAACGTCTGTAACGATACGGTACACATACGCTTATAACTTCATTCAGTTTTGTGGTAAAGGCCTCCCATGACTTATCAATATCTGACTCTGACAACAGTTCACTCCAGTCAGTGTCTTCTAGAATACAAGGGAATACAAGGGAACACAAACGGCAGCAGACCCTAGGGTCCCTGCGAAGGCTATTTGATATAACTACTCTACACTAACTACTTGAATTAGAGAAAGGATAGTACAGTGGAAGGTTCCTCCCCTCCCACCCATCCTTCCAGCCGAAGCTGGCAGGAAAATAAATGATACCATGTAGTATAGAAAAACTACATGGAATCTTCGAGGTAAGTGTGAAATAGTAAAAAAAAAAATAATAATAATAATTAATTAATTAATTAATTAAAAAAAAGAAAATAATTAAAAAAATAAATAAATAAAAATAAATAAATAAATACATAAGAAATATATAAATAAATAAATATATAAATAAATAAGTAAATAAATAAATAAATAAATAAATAAATAAATAAATAAATAAATAAAAAAAAATTTTTTTAAATAGCGGAGGATACTATACTATACTATACTGCCACTAATGCTGGTACAGAATCGCATGCTCATATCAAATGGGAATTGGTGCAGTAGACACAGACCAGTAGGAGTCGTACTGCAACTACTGTTCAGGTAGAGATTTGATTTTCATTTACTTCGGATCAAGGGATCGCTCCGTACCCTGACAACCAACAGCTGCAGCCCCCACCAATCTGAGTCACTCTACACCATGAATCCCTTAATTACATTAAAGATTTAAAAATGTCTATATTTATTCTGTAACGAACATTGACAGCCGGGGATTACATTCAAGATGTTTGTCGAGACGATTTTTAAGTTTCTATTGTACTCGAGTTGACGACGTTTGGGGGCA
>JAPQNM010000008.1:3466097-3468597 GCA_029783475.1 Metacarcinus magister
GACACACATACATACAAACACACAGACACATTTTGGATGGGGTCGTTTCGAAACTTCCAAACTGGTCGCTTCGCTCGCAGTTTGAAACAATAATAATAATAATAATAATAATAATAATAATAATAATAATAATAATAATAATAATAATAATAATAATAATAATAACAGTAGTAGCAATAATAATATAAATAACAATAAAGATAAGACCGAGGAAAAAAAAACAATAACACAAATAAAAGCAATACGTAAACCACATAAAAGAATACAAAGAAGAAAAAGAAAAGATAAAAGAAACCATTAAAAATAAGTCAATCTATTTCTCATGGGGGGAGTGAAATGGTTTTCCTTTCATGTCCAGCAAAAGAAAACATGAAACTCAAGTATTAGAATCGGTTCGATAACTTGAGAGAAAAAAAAAGCATCGCATTTCAAGGTCATCGATAAGGAGGAGGAAGAGTAGGAGGAGGCGGAGGAGGAGGATGAGGAGAAAGAGGAGGAGGAGGAAGAGGATGCATAAAAGTTCGAGGGAGATGAAGTGAACAATCCATCTCTCTCTCTCTCTCTCTCTCTCTCTCTCTCTCTCTCTCTCTCTCTCTCTCTCTCTCTCTCTCTCTCTCTCTCTCTCAAGATTTGAAAAATTATCTTTATACTCATCTCATTATTCCAAACTATTATATTTTTTATGCTTTTCTCATCTCATTATCTTCATTCTTTACAAAATGCATCTTCCTTTGCATTGCTCCTCCTCTTCTTCCTTCTTCTCCTCTTGTCTTCCTACCCTTTTGTCCTCTTCGCTCCCTCGTGGTTGATATCGGTAATAAAGACTCGCTCACACACACACACACACACACACACACACACACACCACACACACACACACACACACACACACACACACACACACACACACAGGTAGCCTCGTCATAAGGTAATTAATTTGGTTCATGTTACCTGTTCCACCTCTGTTTCTTGATCATTATTTTCTTCTTCTTCTTTTTCTTCTTCTTCTTCTTCATCTACTTCTTCCATTGTTCGTCAATAATGGAGATAAGAAAAGTCTTCCTTGCCCACTTATAATGGACACACACACACACACACACACACACACACACACACACACACACACACACACACACACACACACACACACACAAGCAGGCACGCACGCACACAATTTATCAGGCATGTTATCTCTCTCTCTCTCTCTCTCTCTCTCTCTCTCTCTCTCTCTCTCTCTCTCTCTCTCTCTCTCTCTCTCTCTCTCTCTCTCTCTCTCTCTCTCTCTCTCTCTCTCTCTCTCTTTCCATCGCATGTCCGACACAAATAAAGCAACACAAAGTTTCGCAGACGAATGTGTAAGTATTGGCCGGCACGCAACACACACACACACACACACACACACACACACACATACACACACACACACACACACACATACACACACACACACATACACACACACACACACACATACACACACACACACACACACACACACACACACACACACACACACACACACACACACACACACACACACACACATACACACACGCACACACACGCACACACACCTCTGGGTCCCTCGCCTTTCTTTCTTTCCTTACCTCACACCCCCGTTCTTTCCTCCCTTCCTACTCCCCCCTCCTCTCCCCTCCTTTCCCCTACACCTAAAACGAAATGGCTTCTAAACATACCAGATTTCATTACCCTTAACAGACCACTATACAAAGACTGTGTGTTAGGGAGGGCCACGTCACCTGCACACTGATTACTTGCTCACCTGTCCAGGGTCGCGTTGTGTGTACTACGAAAATTACATTCCACAGGTAATTCTAAGCACAGGTATACTGCGTGTGTGTTATTGATCAAGGAGAAAGAGGAGGAGAAAGAAAAGGAGGAGGAGGAGGAGGAGGGGAGGAGGGGAGGAGGAGGAGGAGGAGGAGGAGGAGGAGGAGGAGGAGGAGGAGTTTGTAGTACTGACGAAGGCGTAAAATGCAGTATGTCCTCCTCCTCCTCCTCTTCTTCTTCCTCCGCTTCTTCCTCCTTTAAATAAGAAGAAGGAGGAGGAGAAAGAGAAAGAGGAACAGGAACAGGAACAGGAAGCAGAACCCAGCATGGGGAAGAAACAAAAATAGATTGAAAAATGGAGTCAGTTATGAAAAAAAAGAGAGAGGAATTTCATTAATAATTAAAGAAGCTTCCCAAAATAAAGTGGTAAGGAGTGGAGTCCTTTGTTTTGCATTAGCTTCCTTCCTTCACTTCAAATTAAGGCAAATGTGTCGACAAAGGAACAAGAATGTAAGGAAATACAAAAGGAAATGTACTAAAAATAATGCAAGAACAGGAATATAATCAATGTTAATTTTCTATTTATACCAATAAATTAAAAGAAATAGAGGAGTACGTATGTGTGACAGATTAATAAAGAAAATGAAGATAAATAAAGTATTGATTATAAATACAATGTTACGATCTCTCTCTCTCTTTCTTTCTCTCT
>JAPQNM010000008.1:3471097-3476203 GCA_029783475.1 Metacarcinus magister
CTCTCTCTCTCTCTCTCTCTCTCTCTCTCTCTCTCTCTCTCTCTCTCTCTCTCTCTCTCTGGCATATATATTTGTGCTGCTTTTTTACATCAGCTTCCTCTCTTGCTCCTCCTCCTCTATTTTTTTCATAGATATAGATTATTCTTGTTTTTCTCACTTTCCTATATAAATTCCATGATAATTTGTTTATGCTACATGGCATAACTTCCTCTTCCGGCCAGTTTCGGCTGGAGGGAGGGGTGGGTGGGGAGGCTCCTTCCACTTTGCTGTCCTTTTGTCTCTACCAAGTACGTATCATTATAGTAGTAGTGTAACCACACTAATGGCCTCGTTAGGTTCAGTAGGACTGTTGCTGTCTGTTCTTCCTTTATACTCCTTTGTACTCCTCCTTCTTCTTCTTATGCTATTACTAAA
Organism: Metacarcinus magister; assembly: GCA_029783475.1. Classification (NCBI taxonomy): domain Eukaryota; kingdom Metazoa; phylum Arthropoda; class Malacostraca; order Decapoda; family Cancridae; genus Metacarcinus; species Metacarcinus magister. The sequence continues at coordinate 3,471,512 of JAPQNM010000008.1, forward strand.
AAGGTTATTCAGTAGTCTAACAAATGCCAATGTCCTCCTAACATCAACAAAATTAAAATCATACACACAGGGACGAGGAACAAGAAATATTACGAAACTGGACTATAATAAGCATTTTTAAGCCACTACGAGTATTGATATTATGAAGGAGAAAAAAAAATCCTCGTGGCTTCCTTAACAACGATACGAAATACACAGAGTACGGCGTCTCTATACGAAGAAAAAAAATCCAATATGATGCTCGGGTTTACGTATAAGAGTAGAAGTAGTAGATTCCGTAAGTAATTGTATCGCTTTAAAACTTACCGTAACTTAATACTGATGTCGAATTTCCAGTGCAGTTCTTGTAGATCTATTACATTAACGTTAAATTACTCCAGATTACAGCGTTGTGAAGCAAAACTAATGTTACTGTTGAGGACAAAACAACGCAAAGATCGGCTAAAATTTTTCATCCTATATTACCGATAGATGATTACGTGGAAAGGTGACACAGCTGATCGAGATACGTTAGTCTGACACAGGTGATCACACAAAGTCCTTTCAGATTGGGACTAATGCCATGACAAGGAACACAGGCACGCACTCACCATCACACACTCAAAGCAGAACGTTGTGATGTAGGAATCTGTACACTGATTGTCCTCTTAATTCGTGTTACTGCTCAATGGGAGAAGTCAAGTGGAAAAATGATTCACGGTGATATTTTTCTTTTCTTTTCAGGAATTGGCTTGATAATAAAAACGTGATATCAGTCAATAGTTATCGTTCAATTTACTGTTCTCCTCACAACAATCCACTTGAAGTCAATAATATATATATAGTTCTGTTTCCTCATAGCGTTGCCTGTGGTCCCGTTCTGCTTATAGCCTGGTTGTGTTCCCCTCATTGTCATATACTAATGTTCCCCTCAACGTTATATTTATTACTCCTTCCCCTCGCTATACAGACGCCATTGTTCTGTTTCTCCTTGACGCCATTGTATTATTTCATCAACTTACTTCATTCACATAAAAATAGAATCGAAGAAAAAAAATACATATACAAAATTCTTCCCCTTTGCTCGCTAGTAATTTTTTGTCTCTCCTTCCAAAAGATATAGTGTGGCAGAGGAAGGATGGGTGAGGGGATGACATCTTGCTTTTCTATCCAGCTCTTAGGTTAGTAAAAATTATCCTTTGAATAGTTAATTGAAGCAAGTAACCTCATTCCAAGTTTCCTATTACTAGCTTATTTTTTATGTACCTATCTTCCTTTCTTTCTCCTATTTCCTATTTTCTTTCTTTTCTAACTCTTTTCTTTACTGTTCGATTATCCACATCTGATCACTACCAATTCTCATTCTCTCTCTCTCTCTCTCTCTCTCTCTCTCTCTCTCTCTCTCTCTCTCTCTCTCTCTCTCTCTCTCTCTCTCTCTCTCTCTCTCTCTCTCTCTCTCTCTCACGCAGGCAGGCAGGCAGGCACACACGCTAGACAACAAAGAGCAATTCTGGGCCTGTGCCAAAACTGCTTCGAAGGCCCAAAGCTAGAGTTAGGCTGTGGTGGTGGTGGTGGTGGTGATGGTGGTGGTGGTGTGGTGGTGGTGGTGGTGATGTGGTGGTGGTGGTGGTGGTGGTGGTGGTGGTGTAGTGGTGGTGATGGTGGTAGAGTAGTGAAGAGTAGGGAAGGATGAGGAAAGAAAGTGGTTAGAGAAAGATATAGAAGTGGAACGTGGAGAAAGGAAAAAATGAGGGAGGGAAGGAAGGAAGGAAGGAAGGAAGGAAGGAAGGAAGGAAGGAAGGAAGGAAGGTAAGAAGGAATGGAATGGAAAACATGGGAAAAAAGGAAGGAAGGAAGGAAGGAAGGAAGGAAGGAATGGAATGGAATGGAAGACAGGGATAAAAAAAGAAGGCAAGAAGAGAAAGCAAAATCTGAGAAACTTATCAGTGGAGGAGTTTTGGAAGGAAGTGAATGAGATAGACAATGAGAAAAAAGATAGGAGTGGAAGCGGGAAAAAAGAGAGGAATAGCAAGAGAAAGAAAAAATGAGTGAATAGAGATAAGAAGAATAGAATGAGAAATAAATGATAGGGGAAAGAATAGGAAAAAAAGATAAAAGAGAGATAAGATGAGAAAGAAGGGAATAGAGAGAGAGAGAGAGAGAGAGAGAGAGAGAGAGAGAGAGAGAGAGAGAGAGAGAGAGAGAGAGAGAGAGAGAGAGAGAGAGAGAGAGAGAGAGAGAGAGAGAGAAAGAGAAAAAAAAATCCATACATACATACATACAGACACAAAAGCCAACCATTATTAATAAATTGACACAAAAATGTATCAAAGACAATTACAAAATTTTAATAAACAAACAAATAAACAAACAAACAAATTCAAAGCATTGGCATAACAACCTGTAATCAAACACACACACACACACACACACGCACACACACACACACGTACACACACATACACATACACACTCATAGACACACACACCCATATATAAGAAAAAAACACTGTCTCACGCACACCACACACACACACACCACACACACACATACACACACACACACACACACACACACACGTACACACACATACACATACACACTCATAGACACACACACCCATATATAAGAAAAAAAACAGTCTCACACACACACACACACACACACACACACACACACACACACACTAACCCAACGACCCTTCCTCCTCTCCCGCCCCCTTCCACATACACACACACGCAGCGGGGTTCCAGACACGCAAACGAGGGAAGGGAAGGGGAGGGAGAGGTTAGAGGGGAGCGTTCATAACTCTGTAGTATAATGTGGTTAATAAAACAAGAAAATGGAAGAGTTTGCGATGAGGGTGGCACGCTACCACCACCACCACCGCCACCACCACCACCACCCCCCTCCACCACCACCACCACACTCCATAGCACGCCCTCCGCCACGCACAAATCCAGTCATGCGTTTCAGTCATGCACTCGTTAGCCGTCAGCGCAGTCTGCCGGCACGCACGCACACGCACGCACGCACACTGGCATACACACACGCACGCACGCACACACATATACACACACATACATATATACATACATACATACACACACAAACATACATACATACATACACGGTTCACCCGTCGCTTTCATCCTGCTGTGTGTGTGTGTGTGTGTGTGTGTGTGTGTGTGTGTGTGTGTGTGTGTGTGTGTGTGTGTGTGTGTGTGTGTGTGGATAATGGTGCGGGTCTAGTATCAAAATTACAGGGTTCAGCGAGACACAAATCCTGAAGCAAACACCTTAACGCTATCGACTTGGCAGGGGTGAGTGGCAGGGGTGAGGGGAAGGGGTGAGGGGAAGGGGTGATTGCAGGGTGAGGAGAAGGGGTGAGGGTCAAAAGAAAGGTACATTATTAGTAGATGTCTGTAAGAAGGGGTGTAGGGAGTGTGAAAGAAGGGGTGAGGCAGGGGTGAGGAGAGGTATGAAGGAAGGGGTGATGTTAAGGGGAAAAGTGTGACAGGAAATATAAGGGATGAAGGGAGAAAAGGGGAAAAAAAGGAAAGTAAATAGAAGGGGAGGGATGAAAAGGGAAGATGGAGAGATGAAGGAGGAAAGTTGAAAATTAAGAGAGGGTAAAGGAGAGAAAGAGAGGAAAGAGGGGAGAAAGAATGATTAAAGGAGGGGAAATGGAAATAGAGAAGAGGAAGAGGGGGAAGAGAAGAAAGAATAGAAGGAAGGAAGGGAGATCATCACTAACCTAACCTATCATCACACACACACACACACACACACACACACACACACACACACACACACACACACACACACACACACACGTCTCTATGAGCTCTGAGTTCCTTTGTGGAGGGTAATGGCTGATGATCACGAGTCCAGCGCGTGATCCTCCAGACCATGGTGCATAACACTAAGTAGAAGCTCAATTGACCTTTGCACGAATGACCTTAAACGTGCTTTGTGAATCGCCAAACGTTCACAACCACACGTACACACACGGCCACACACGTACACATACCACGGCGGAAAGAGATAAAAGTCAACACGATACAAAGAAAGAAATCATTACGTCATTCTCTCTCTCTCTCTCTCTCTCTCTCTCTCTCTCTCTCTCTCTCTCTCTCTCTCTCTCTCTCTCTCTCTCTCTCTCTCTCTCTCTAAATGATAGTTAGTTTCCATTTTTGTGCATTCAGAATATAATAAAGAAAATGCAGTAACAGGAGGAGGAGGAGGAGAAGGAGGAGGAGGAGGAGGAGGAGGAGGAGGAGGAGGAGGAGGAGGAGGAGGAGGAGGAGGAGGTGGAGCGTGAATTATTTGTGACGGAATGTGTAAAAGCTTGTGGTTGTACGCCAAGGAGTGAGAAGCGTGACCGGCGGGAGGAGGAGGAGGAGGAGGAGGAGGAGGAGGAGGAGGAGGAGGAGGAGGAGGAGGAGGAGGAGGAGGAGGAGGAGGAGGAGAACAGAAGAACATACATCTAGACATCACATTAACCACGTTCTGTTCAACCTATATTGCATAACAACAAAGACACACACACACACACACACACACACACACACACATGCACGCACGCACGTACACACGCACACCTAACGTGGCCATGAGAACAGAGACGTGTGGAGATGGCAACGTCACGCCTCTCTCTCTCTCTCTCTCTCTCTCTCTCTCTCTCTCTCTCTCTCTCTCTCTCTCTCTCT
>JAPQNM010000008.1:3491303-3496303 GCA_029783475.1 Metacarcinus magister
CTCTCTCTCTCATTTCATTTTATATTGTTATTGTTACTATTGTTGTGTTTATGGTTAGTAATGAATGTGGCAATTTATCTACCTGTCTACTTGTATCATTAAGAGTGTCTGTTTACCTGTCTATCTTTTGGTCTATTTATTTGCATACATGTCTGTCTGTCTGTTTACTCATGTTATATATTTTCTTTACATGAAAAAAAAAATCCCAGTAATCTTAATCAAACATGATGATGATGATGATGATTATGATAGCAATAATAATAATAATAATAATAGTAATAATAATAATAATAATAATAATAATAATAATAATAATTAAGTAGAAGAAACATACAGAAAAAACAAGTCACTACATTAAAAATTGGATATTTTCCCACTAAGAGGAAGGACAAACAGAATGAACAGACAAAAAAGAATAATAACACATGACTAGTGAAAAGCAGTGTGGGTATGAAGATGAATGTAATGATGACAACACGTGAGGAGGAAGGAAACATGACTTGTTGCTATGTTATATGTAGTGATAAGGAGGAGGAGGAGGAGGAGGAGGAGGAGGAGGAGGAGGAGGAGGAGGAGGAGGAGGAGGAGGAGGAGGAGGAGGAGGAGGAGGAGGAGGAGGAGGAGGAGGAGGAGGAGGAGGGAGAGGGAGAGGGAGGAGAAACATAACAAAAGGTACTCACACAAACTCGAAAAATAAACAAGTTTCTTTTTCCTTCCTGTGCGAAAATGGCTTGAAAACATTGTGTTGTCAGCACACACACACACACACACACTTTCCTTCCCTTTCCCCTCCTCCTTCATGGCAAGGGGAGGGAAAGGAGAGGGGAGAGGGAGGGGGGGGGAAGTCACGTGATGCATATTCAGGCAAGCTTTAAGATAGAGGGAGACAGACAGAGGGCGCCACACCACAGCTTCCAAAAGTCACATGACCTTGAATTCGGGTTTGTCCTGACGTCATGATTGATTATCGGGAAGTTGGCTGTGACGGCCGCCGCTCAGGTGACTGCTTGCTGCCTTCCTTCCTCTATCTCTTTTTCATTGACTCTCCTCCCTCTCTCCCTCCGTTCTCCTCGACCTCTACTACGCCTGGCGAGGATTGGATAAAATAAAGGTCACAAGTGAAGTTGTCAATAAGTTTATTACTGGGAGGGTGGACTGGGTGCGCTCCGGGTATGGCACGCAGGGCCCTGCTGGCGGCCGGGGCGACACTCACCCAGCAGCAGTGAGAGTGGCTGCGGCACGTAATAGAATTTTATATATGCTATGCTTGTGTTCACTGTACACCCTTTACAATGAGAAGAGACCAACAACATCCATATGAACAGGTATTAAAGGTCGCTCAGCAGCAACATTTGTATATATATAATATATTTATATTTATATTTATATTCATATATTTAAAAGCAGGTACATCAAAATCATACATAAACCAATATGTATGACCCCATACATGAACGGGCAGCCTAAAGTACTGTACAGCTTAGGTCGATGTGATCCCGGCGGGCGTCTCCGTCCCTGCCACACCCGCCTCCCTTACGCCCGCGCCCACTCCGCCCCGCCCCTCCCCGGGCCAGTGCTCATGTGGGTGGTCGGTGCAGGACGGTCCGGTGGGGCTGCGGCCCCTGTGCTGGGCCGCCGCTGCAGAGGCCTGAAGGAGAGGACAGTAACCTCTGTGTGGGGCCTGAGGGACCGTGGCCAAAGTCTTCCTGATGGCCACGATCTACGGCCTTCCTGGCGACGGCGGCGGCTCCTCAAGTGGCCCGGGGGCGGCACCGACCTGGCTTCGGGGGCACTGCGGCCCTGCGGAGCGAGGCGGGGCAGGAGCGTCTTGGGGTCACTCGCTCAAAACTTGTCCTTCATATTCCCTCAACTGGACGCCAACTCATTAACAAAACCGGGCAAATGCGCCACTTCAACATTAATGGACAATAAGGTCGTTTTTCATGCCTGGAGGCGGTGGCGCACCCCCGCACCTCCGGTGGTCATTATGTTACAAAGCCCTTCTACAAAAATACGTCGAGCTACTTCATTTGTACCTTTGAAGGAGTAGTTCAAGTAGTAACACGTTCAGCATTAATACTTACAACAAAATGCCGCGAGGCAACAAAGACAACAAGAAAGAAAACCTGAGCGACGCTCCTGACACAGTGAGGCCGCTGCGACCCCACAGGGCGGCGTCCCGGCACGGCCCAAGCCCCGCCCCACGCCGCGCCACTCAAACAAAAACAACAAAACCGGCGGAGGGCGCGCGGGGCGGCCGGTGCCGGGCGGCGCCGACCAGCGGGCCAGGGCGGCGGGGCGGTGGGGCGGGGCTCACGCGTGCTGGGGCGACAAACGAGCAGGGCAGCCGCAGACGCGACGCGGCAACGGATCAAGGACATGACGAAGTGAAAACAGGCCAACGGCGGGTGACACGGACAAGCGGCTGACGGACACGATAAGCAGCGGCGGCGGCAGCAGGTGACGGGCGGTTAGACACCGAGCCAGCAGTGTTTCTCCGAGGAGGTGATGTTGTTGCTGTTGCCTGAAGGGTCACGCTGTTGCTGGGAAAGCTAAATATAGTGCGGGCCGGGAGGAAGGGGGGCTGTCCTGATGAGCACATCCTCTGTAAAACACACCCACCCACTTACGAGCGCGCGCGCACGCACGCGCACGCACGCACGCACACGCACACACACACACACACACACACACACACACCGTGGCCAAGCACGTCTCGGAGGCACAAGTCCAAACACTCTGCACTGAAAGTTACAACATCCTGTCGTGGCAGAAAGGAAAAAGAAACGCTCATGCCACACGAAGGTCATAACCGATTAGACAATAAGTGGCGCGCGTGACCTCCGCTGACCTGCACGGCTCATGATGCTCTCAAGGTCAAAACATAATCCCTTCTTAACGTGAACAGCAGATGTAGTGACGCATACATTATATCTCTCTCTCTCTCTCTCTCTCTCTCTCTCTCTCTCTCTCTCTCTCTCTCTCTCTCTCTCTCTCTCTCTCTTTCCGCACAGGCGACGCGCACCACACCTTCTCTCACAATCATACACGATTCATTTCCTGTCAGCGGTGAACGGGGTGAGCGAGGACGCGTTACATGGTTCACGTCCTCGTTCAGTGCTACCCTCACACGTGCTTTCTGGTATCGTGTTGACATGCAGCAAACCTTCCTCTTCACCTCTGTTGCCCCTCATCCTGACAGCCCCCAGCATCCCTCGTGGCACCAAGGAAAGGGCGGGCCTCGGACGGGGCTCTCTGGCACCTTAAAAAAGACTCTGGCAACTTCTCCAAAAAGCTCCTCACCGAGTTAAATATTTTTGTCTAAAATACCTCCGTTTTTCACTGAGGTTTGCGCGTCGCCGGGGCAAGACGCGCCTCCTAAAGTGTCAAAAAATCGCTAAAGGTGGCTGGAGCGTCAATGAGACCACTAAAGAGAACAAAATGTACGGGACGTCCAACTCCAGCCGGCTAGCCTCTCTCTCTCTCTCTCTCTCTCTCTCTCTCTCTCTCTCTCTCTCTCTCTCTCTCTCTCTCTCTCTCTCTCTCTCTCTCTCTCTCTCTCTCTCTCTCTCTCTCTCGTTCATGCTCACGCACACACATAAGGCACACCGGCCTTGTGGACGCCCCTCAAGGTTACTAATCTATCTGACTCAGCCTGACCAAGAAGGGATCACGGTGATACACGCCCCTCAACCCTCTCTCTCCTTAGTCGCACTTTCGTTCAGATCTACTGAAGAAGGTAGACATATAATAGGGAGGAAGAGAAGAGGTAGCGTCCGTCAGTTCGGATTCCCAACAGGTAGGTCCAAAGAATTCCAACGCTGCCAGATAAACTAACGCTTGAGTGCCAAGGAGTGCCAGGAACCCCGAGCGAGGCGAGCCACAGCGTGGCGGGACACACACACACCCGGACCTCTACTCTACACGCGGGTGGTAACACTGACAACGCAAAACTTCAAAACTGTTTTGGGTTCCTTCAGGCCGTGGCAGACGAGAAGGAAGTTGACCTGCGTGTTAATCGGAGTTTGTTTTTTGGTGAACCAAGGTCGGTGTTAGTCTGGTGGAGAAGATCTGACAGATGCCGTAAAGAGAATATTTGGAACATTTATAAATCTACAAAAGCGAGTACGGAGTTCCAAATCGTGATACTGTACCAAAATTACCCAGTATCATAAATGACTAGTAGGCTAAGTGTGTTATCACATTACACTAAAGTAATATATTCCTATCAATCAATGTACAAGGTAAGCCTTTGGTCATTGCCGACGTCACACGGTCTGGGAGCGTTGTGTGAGAGTACAGCTTGTGTACGTGTTTGTATGTGTACGCCTGCGTCTGTGCACACCTGTGTGTGAATGTCAGTGTAAATAGTGAAATATGTACAGTCTAAGAGATTACAATAACAATTCTGCCCAACTTCGAAGATAAAACTGTTAAGAAATCAGCACAAGAAAATGGACCAAATGTGGGACGACGTCTTGAGTCGACGGCACCAGCCGCCGCCGACGACATCGGACAGCTGCGGCCAGAGCTTGGCTAGGCCGAGGCCTGAGTGAGGCGTCGCTGGAAGCGCCGTGGAACCCGGGACGCAGGGCGAGTCTCTCCAGCGGGCGGGCGCCGCTGCTCACCCCGCTCCGGTCTTCCCGGGTCCTCAAAAAAGGTCACTCCAAGTACTCTTGGCGAGGGCCTCCATCGCCGGTGGTCCGGGGAGGCGGCAGCTCACTGCCGCCTCCCGCCGGCGTTGCAGCAGAAAATCTTCACTCCTGACGCAGCAGGAGACTTGGTAGACCGCAAAGGGCGGCCCAACTCACTGATACTTCGAATGTTCGCACAAATGGTTAACAGTCACTAAAGTAGACTTCCTGGACTAGCTGACTCTGCCCCTCCCTTGGTGGGCGGCCACAGGCCGGGCCCGACACACAGTTGGTGGTGGGGTACCAGGGTCCCAAAGGAGCCCCGCTACGTCCCCACCACTCCATCACCACCGCCACCTTCACCAC
>JAPQNM010000008.1:3501303-3506303 GCA_029783475.1 Metacarcinus magister
TTTGAGTAAAGAAAACATCCTCTCGCTTCATAATGTTTTTTTTTCTCACTCTTTCTTTGTATATTATGTAGTTTAGACGTAACATTCAACACACACACACACACACACACACATCGAACCGTGAGAGGCATGATTAAGGGATATGTTGGGATGCAGGGATACGGTAGGGGGAGGGAGGGAGGGAAGGAGGAGAAAGAGGGGAGAGGAAGAAGGAAGGAAGGGGAGGAGAAAGAGGGGAGAGGAAGAAGGAAGGAAGGGGAGGAGAAGGAGGGGAGAGGAAGAAGGAAGGAAGAGGAGGAGAAGGAAGGCACAGTTCCCTTGCCCTTTTGACCTTTAAGTTTCAAGTGACACTTATTTTTCCTCTATCCACTTATGTCACGTGGCCACGCAAGAAAGAGAAAGAGAGAGAGAGAGAGAGAGAGAGAGAGAGAGAGAGAGAGAGAGAGAGAGAGAGATAGGAGGAATAAGAAGGTAGAAGGGCGGGAGAGAGAACGCTATATCCAGCCCACTATCGTCTGAGAAGTGCGTCTGAAAACACATCCGGTTACATTTATATAACGCAAAGGTGATAGAGGCGCCCCTCCCCGATCTGACACCCAAACTAGATCTTAGCGTGGCGGAGCGGGGCGATACACAGTTCCTCGCAGCAGGTGTTTAGAGTGAGTCAAGAGGGAGGGAGGATTGGGGGAAGGGGGGAGGCTGCGGCCGTGCGTGTGGCCGGCGAAGCCCCCAGGCCGTGGTGACTCCCGGACCCTCAGCAGTGAGGCGCCTCCACCGCCGCTGAAGGCCGCCGCCGTGACGAAGTTAAGCCGCGGAGGATTTCTCTATGATGGCTACACTCTGTGAGGAGCTGAGGCGGCAGAGGTGCGGCAGCCCCGACGAGGGCGGCGGCCAGCACGCAGCTGTGGGCGGCGGGGGCGGGGCACGGCGAGGCGGTGGGAGGGGGGAGGAGTGGATAGTGAGAGGCGGGGCGCCGCTGACCACGGCCGCCGCCCTAACGCGTCACCCATTCGGAGTCTGGGTCTCCGCGGGGCGTCGGCCGGGATTTCAAACATTCTCCCATTATACGCCCATACTGGCGCCCCGCAGTGTGGGTGGAGGTTGGGGGGGGGAGGGGGGCGTGGGTGAGGGCGGGAGAGTAAACAGTGTGGTGAGGCGGGAGGCAGCGGGAGGCTCAAGGCCGCACCACCGCCGCCGCGCGTCCCTCACCACAGAGCGGGGCCACGTAAGCGTGACGTCACTCTGGCTCGGTGCCAAGCTCCGCCACCACCACCACTCACGCCCGCCAACACACTCACACACACACACACACACACCAACAGACGCACGCACGCTCGCTCACACCCACCAAGCCAGGCCCCAGCCAGCAGGGTGACGCCGCCGCTCCCGCCCGCCTCACTGACGTCGCCCAACCTCTGACCTTACTGTGCGTGCGTTCGTGCGCCGGGGATGGAGGGAGAGGGGGGCCCAAAAATGTGGTTCAACAGGCAGTAAGAGCAACAGCAGCTGGCCCCTCACCCCCCTTCCTCCCGCGTCCCTCCTTCCCTCCCAAGGCTCCCTCAGGCTAAACTTTCCCTCCCGCCCCCCGCACCACCAGCCACGCAGGGCCTCGCATACCGCCCAGCCGCCACCGCCGCCGCCGCCCACTCCACCCTAGCTTGGCAGCTCCACGACAGCAAACCGCCTGTGGATGAAGTGCAGCCAGGGGGGAGGGGCTCGTCAGGGTCGTTATTTGCGGCCTAAGATTGGTGACATTGCGACAGGTCACACGAGGCACCATTCCGCGAGCCTTCCTTCCCTGCCAAGTAACCACCCGCACCTCGCCCTTACATCACCACTCCACTAGAAACACGGCGTCCTAAAGGGGCCACGCGGCGAGGGGCGGGGCAGAGGAGGAGAAGGTTGCAAGAGAGAGGAAGAAGAGAGGAAGACTGGAGAATGGACAAGAGAGAGAGAGAGAGAGAGAGAGAGAGAGAGAGAGAGAGAGAGAGAGAGAGAGAGAGAGAGAGAGAGAGAGGCTAAAAGATGAAGGAAGGAGGGAAGGGAATAGGAGGAGTAACATAGAGGGTATGGGAGGGAAGGAGGGAGGGAGGTAAGGAGTGGGATTCCCGCCTGCCTCGGCCCCGTGCCCCTGCAGCTCTCATGTTGGCCTGCCTCCCGCCACACCGCCGCCAAGAATGTATTTATCCCTTCAAGCTTAAGGGAAAACCAAAGCTCACCTGTACAGCTCAGTTTAACCCTAAATAAATAATAAAAAAAAAAAACGTGTTTCTCAACTTCTCTAACCTGAGTGTTTTTCTTCTATGCCCGCCAGGTGAGTTGTATTCATATCCACCTTTACGTCTGCGCCACACTACCCCTACCCCTCCCCCCCCTGTAGCGGCGTCGTGGGGTGAATGTAATGATGTTTTGTTTTTCTCTCTTTACTTGTTTAACTTCTTTTTTTTAAGAGAGGGTTGTGGTGGTGGTGACTAGGGCGGATCCAGGTCCTCAGGTATTCAAAGGCTCCGTGCATGTCCGCCCAACACGACGGGGAACTCCGACAGACCACCACCACCACCACCACTACGCCATCTGTTGTCCATTATAGGCCACCAACACCAACACCATCACCACCACTGCTGTCCACGTCTTCCACAACAACCACCACCATCAGCAGCAACCACAACCGTTACTTTTAAGCTCCAGACAACCACCACCACCACCACCACCATTACCATCACCACGGCTGTTGTCATCACCACCACCGCTCATGCGTCACCACCAGGAAAGTCACTATCACCTCATCTAGACAAGCATGATCACCACCACAACTGTTATCACCACCACCAACCAATACCAGAACCACATCAACAGGCACTTAATCTAACACCACTACCACCACCAGCACTACCACAACCACCACAATACTATGCTCTCTTAAGTTATAAATAAGTAATAAAATTGTTCAAAAGTAACGGTAAGACCCTTCGGGAAACATGAACAGGAGAGTGAGGAGGAGGAGGAATAGTGAACTCTTAGTGTGTTTTCTAAGTAATCGATTGTTTATGAAATCTAACTGAGAACATTGGAAAAACAACTCTCTCTCTCTCCCTCCCTCTCTCTCTCTCTCTCTCTCTCTCTCTCTCTCTCTCTCTCTCTCTCTCTCTCTAAGACCTTTCAAAGTGTATCACTCTCCCTTCCTCCTCCTCCTCACCCACTCTTCTTGCCATGATGGAGTGGTGGTGGTGGTGGTGGTGGAGGAGGAGGATACAAAGGATACAAAGGATAACAGGCACAACAGCCCTGGTGGGCCTACAGGTGCCTGTGTAGCTACTTACTTCTAGAGTAGAGGAGGAGGAGGAGGAGGAGCCCGAAATAGACCCAAATCTCGCTGGGAAACACTCAAACACCGACACCTAACCTGAAGTCATGTGTACCACCCTCACGTGTATACTTTTCCGCGCACACACAAAAAAGTATGTGTATGTGTGTGTGTGTGTGTGTTTGCACTTGAACCTTCGCATGACTCCATTGCGCTGACCTATCACGGATCAAGCAAAACACGTACATGTGTGCACCAGATAACCATGTACACACACACACACACACACACACACGCTGAGACGCGCACATATTTCGTCTTCCATGTGTACGTTGTCATTTCTTCTCCCTCCCGCTTATGTGTGTGTGTGTGTGTGTGTGTGTGTGTGTGTGTGTGTGTGTGTGTGTGTGTGTGTTGTGTGTGTGTACGAGTGAGTGAGTGAATGTAAGTGTGTACGTGTGCGTATTGTCCGTGCAGAAATAGTTCAAGTGTTGCTCTATAAATACCTTGACGGGGATGAGAGAGAGAGAGAGAGAGAGAGAGAGAGAGAGAGAGAGAGAGAGAGAGAGAGAGAGAGAGAGAGAGATTATTAGGATTCAGTTACACTAGATACGGAATTAATTTATCAACTCAATGGCAAGTTACATAATAAAATAATAATAATAATAATAATAATAATAATAATAAAATAATAATAATAATAACAATAATAATAAAACTGTTAGTAATTGTATTGAATAAAATGCCGGAAAAAGAAACTATTTTTCACGCAACATCAATCAGCAGGATACGAAACAAATCAAGAAGACTACCGAGAAAAACAAGGGAAAACAAAGACGGAAATCAAAGACAAAAACGTCAGAAAAAACCCACTAATAATAATAAGACGAATAAGAATAAGAATAACATTAATAGTCTGTGATATGTAGTGTATAAGTGTGAACGTAATACAAATCTTCTAAAACTTCTCTTTTTCAAGGTTATAGAGGTACTCAAGGCAACAGGTGTGTCTGTAAAACTAGGTTATATTACAAGGTTTCGACAGGTGTGTGTGTGTGTGTGTGTAAGGAAGCACACATGCTAAGATTAGTCATAGCAGACAGGTGTGTGTGTGTGGGTGTGTGTGTGTGGGTGTGTGTGTGTGTGTGTGTGTGTGTGTGTGTGTGTGTGTGTGTGTGTAGGTGTAGCAAACTCACAGGTGAGGCTTATTCATACCTGGCCACACATGTCGTAGCTAAGAAATCGCAGTGTCACCTCACTTCCTGCCCCGTCTGTCTGTTGCTATGCTCCTTTGTCCCCTGTTAGTAGTAGCAGTGGTAGTGGTAGTGGTAGTAGTAGTAGTAGTAGTAGTAGTAGTAGTAGTAGTAGTAGTAGTAGTAGTAGTAATAGTAATAGTAGTAGTAGTAGTAGGAAGCATAAGTAGCAGTAGTAGTTATAGTAGTGGTAGCGGCTTTCAGTAATTGGTCAATATTGGCTTCCCCTTGATGAATGAGAGCAAGGCTGTGACCTCCACCTTGCCGCTCGCCTTGCCCCTGACCTGATCATTACCTTGATCGCATATAAAAACAGGTACAAAACATGTCAGCAACAGGAGCTTTTCTTCCCCGACGCGTCATCGCCAAGTCACGTGCACGAGTTGGTTCACCAAGAAAATGCACGAAGAAACAAACGAGTTATTTATCTTTCTGCTGGTGTA
>JAPQNM010000008.1:3513803-3516303 GCA_029783475.1 Metacarcinus magister
ATATAGTAAAAGATGAGTCGAAAAAAATGATTACAAAAATAAAAGAAAAATTTAGAGTTAAAAGTAAAACAAAAAAAAGGATAAAAGGATAAAAGTAAAGGAACCACATGGCGTTCCTTTACTTAGCATGCGTAGAGTGAACACTTGACTTGGCATGAGGTAAGGAGTGATCAGGATGACAATGAACCAAGGGTGACGTGACGCCTTACTAACTATACACACTAACAATACGGTTTCATAGCGTTCTCTAATAGTTCATCGCGTTTTCTAAGGTTGTGTAGTTCATAATTTATATAGTATGTTGTATTATGTGGTTTTTAAATGTATTATGTGTGGTTTTTCGTGTTTTCTAAGGTTGTATGGCTTTTGATTTTTCAGTATATTTTTCTATGAGGTTTCTAAAGTATATTATGTATTGTTAGTCGTGTTCTGTAAGGTTACTTTCGATGATGTTTTCCGTATATTGTTCTCTATGAGGTCTCTAAAGTACATAATGTATGATTCGTCGTGTTCTATAAGGCAACTGTTTATCATGTTTTCTGTATACTGTTCTCTGAGTTCTCTAAAAAATTAATAATGTTCTCTAAAGTACTGTTCTTCATAGTACGGGTCCCGACATTGTACTGGGTCGATGTCTCACAAACGAAAAAACAAGTGATGCACGGTAATGTTAAAAATCATCCATTAATATAACTTATAACAACGTAATGGTAACTCCTGTATATATAAAGTGCGGTAGACCCTATACTCACTCACTACTATACAAGAGACCTGCAGTGGAGTGGTGAAGATGGTGTATATAATCAATAGTACTCGCAATAATAATAAAACTTTGAACACTACTCTGAAATATACATAAAGCAATACGAGGGTTCAAACAGACAGACAGCAAGTAGGTTCAGTAAAGGTTCAAGCAACACTCACCAGGCAGGGCAGGGTGTGTAGGGTGTAGCATGCTGATCGAGACACTCACCTGAAAAGAAAATGAGGAAAAGAATGAATGTAAATGTATGATGGGTTGGTAAGGGAGTGTGGGTAGCTTGTGTTATGTAGTATGGTGGTGCATTTTTGTAGTCTATGTTGTATGGTTGGTTGTAGTGGTGTATATGTATTGCTGTATTGTTGTGGTACTTTTTTTGTGGTTCGTGATGTATGGTGCTTTGTAATAGTATATCTTTGTTATGTTGTGTTGTATTTTATGGTCCGTTTTGTATGCGTTTATATGTATTGGTGTACCATTACTGAGATCAATGGTGTATGTATGTATGTATGTATGTTTGGAGGGGTGTGTACCTCTGTATGCCGTGTTGTATGCATCATGTAATAGAACCTTTCAGTAATCTTTGTTATACTAGTGTGTACCTGTGTATGGGAGGCTACGATGACAGAAAACAACTAAATAATGATAATAATAATAATAATAATAATAATAATAATAATAATAATAATAATAATAATAATGATAATAAATAACGAAATAAAAAATGAATTGATAAAGAAAGAAATACTATATAATATCTAGTTTCAATTTATAATAATAATGAAACACCAAGCTTTACTTCGCCTAACAAAGAAAGACATACAAAGAAAAGGAAAAACATATATACATAAACAAAATAAAACTTTAATTCACATATACATAATCAATCCCCACGTGACACATGAATAACCTAATACGTAAGTTATATACATGTATCAGCTTCTGTTTTACATCTTTATCTGACGTCTTCACTGTGTATTGACTTTTCTTATACATTATTTTTTCCTCTTCTCTCTTGCACTTATTGAAGGAAAAAAAAGTGAGGTGTAGTTAAGAAAACACACACACACACACACACACACACACACACACACACACACACACACACACACACACACACAGTTACGACGCCAGTGATACCTTATCTGCGTTATCTTGAGTGCGTTTACGTCTACACTACTGATATGAGGGACGAGGGGGAGAGGAAGAGAACATGAGGGGGAGTGGTGGAGGGGTGAGGTGAGATAAGTGAGGGGAGAGGGAGGGGTGGAGGTAGCAGGTGAATACCCCACCCCTCCCACTACCTCCTTCACTCCTCCTTCCCTTTTTTTTCTTCCTCTTTTCCTCCCCTATATCACCCTCTTCTCATGACAGCCCCTTAGACAGGCCACTTCGTCACCCCTTCACCCCCTTAAATCCCTACTAATCACCCATTCTCCATTTCATTGATAATAACTTCATAACTTTCCTATAAGCTTCATAAAAATCTTCCCTTATCCTCTTCCCCATACAAATATATATGCAACAACTATTACTACTACTACTACTATTCTTGTCTATCTATCTATTTATCTTCTATTTCCCTCCACATGTCTCTTCATTCGTATCTCTCCTCCATTTACTTCTTCCTCCTCCTTTTCCTCCTTCTCCTTCTCTGGTTCTTTTTTCCTTTAACCTAAATAATACTCCTACTTCCCCTTCTCCTCCTCCTACACCTCCTCCTCTTCATCCTCCTATGTC
>JAPQNM010000008.1:3521303-3526877 GCA_029783475.1 Metacarcinus magister
AAGGAGATGGAAGCTGATTGGCCAGTCGCTGGTGAAGCAAAACAAGGAACAAAAATCCATCTGAGGGAGGGAAGGATGGAGGAAAGGGGGGAAGGTGGAGGGAAGGGGGGAGGTGGAGGGAAAAGGAGGGGAGAGGGAGGGTCTGACATGTCTACGAGTTCTATGCGTGAGAGGAAGTCTGAGGAACCGCCTCGCTCACTCACGCAACACACACACACACACACATACACACATACACTCTCTCTCTCTCTCTCTCTCTCTCTCTCTCTCTCTCTCTCTCTCTCTCTCTCTCTCTCTCTCTCTCTCTCTCTCTCTCTCTCTCTCCCTCCGTTCTCTCTCTCTCCTTTCTCTTTCTCTTCTTTTCTTCTCTCTCTCTCTCTCTCTCTCTCTCTCTCTCTCTCTCTCTCTCTCTCTCTCTCTCTCTCTCTCTCTCTCTCTCTCTCTCTCTCTCTCTCTCTCTCTCCCGCGCCACCCTCCACCACCTCTCATTTACCCATCCGTTTCCCATCCACACACGCCACCTCTAACACCCCTTCCCTTCCTTCCCCTCCTTCCTTTCCCCTCTTCCTCTCTTCGTCAGGCATATTTACTTGACCGTGAAATTCGCAGAAAGTTCTAGTTAAAAGTCATGAATTCTTATCTGGGGTGACCTTACCTCCATCACCCCTGCCTCACCCCTGTATTTCCCCCTAATTTTCCCCGTTTCTGCCCCATATTCACCCCTGCTTATCACCTCATTTCACTTCCCTCACCCCTGTTTCTCCCCTCACACCTCTGCTTCTCCTCTCATATCACCTCTCTCACCCCTGCTTTTTCCTCACATCGTCATCCCTTTCACCCCAGTCTTGCTCTCTTTTTATCATTTCCTTTATCACCTATGCACCTCCCACACCCCAATACACCCCGCCCCCTTGGACACCCCAATGCATCATTTCACCACTTCATTCTAAGTTTTGTAGCCATTCACCCCAACACCCGACACCCCACCTCACCTCAACACCCGACACCCCACCTCACCCCCAACACCCCCGCCCCCATCACGTGCAGACACACACCTCTCATGCCTCCGCCCTTTTTTGGGAGTAGGTGAGGGCGGGCGTGGGTGGTGATGAGGGGGGGAGGGAGGATGGGGGGGAAGGACAAGGAAAGAGGAGGAAGTGATAGAGGAGAGGTATGTAGGAAAGGAAGGAAGGGAAGGAGGGAAAGTGGAGGTGATGAAAGGATGAGGAGAGGGGAGGAAAGGGGAGTAGTGGAAGGAAAAAGGGGAGGAAAGGGGAAGGGAGTGATGCAGAAGAAAAGGGGAGAGAAAGGAGTGACCACTAAAAGGGAAACAGGCAAGGGGAAAAGAGTGTGGGGAGTGTCAGGTTAGTTTGTTTCATAGACTACAGGTGTTTATGCAGGTAAAGGGGAGCGCTGACCCCTCTCATGACCTCTTTAAAGGGGAAGTAAAAGTGACTTGACCCCAGACAGGAAGGAAATTATAAACGAGGGGAATATGCATGTTATTCTTGCTCTTTTCCTTTTTCCTCTTTTCTCTTTTTTTCATTTTTTTTCCCTTTATCTTAGTTCTTACTGTTTATTGTTTTGTTTTTTTATTCTTCTCTTTCTCTTGCCTTATTCATGTTCGTTTTGTCTTAATTTTTCCTCATATATATCTCTTTCAATTTTTTCCTCTTTATGCTTTATCCTAATTTTTGTTTCTCTTTTATTTTTTCTCTCATCTTTATTGCCATATTTTCCTTTGTCCCAAGTCTTTGTTAATATTTCCCTCTTTCTTTTCATTTATCATTTATCCAATTATCAACTATTTATTTTCCTATTCCTTCAACACCCTTCTTGCCTCTTCCCTTTCCCTCCTCCTCTTCCCATTTCTCTATTCTCTTCCAACTCTCCTTCAAACTCTATACACCTAATATTCTATCCAATCTCTCTCTTTCCCTAATCGTCCACAACATAAGATAAGAAGGAGGAGGAGGAGGAGAAGTACAAAAGAGTACAAAGGAAGAACAGACAGCAACAGTCGTGTAGCTACAGTAATAATATAATATCTACCTGATAGAGACAAAAGGACATAAGGTGGAAGAGGAGCAAAGGAGGAGGAGGAGCAAAGGAGGAGGAGGAGCAAAGGAGGAGGAGGAGGAGGAGGAGGAGGAGGAGGAGGAGAGGGGAGGAGGAGGAGGAGGAGGAGGAGGAATCATACCTATGTACTAATAAACAGGTGGGCGACACACACACTCACCTGGGCGGGTCTCATCTGTAAATCAGTTCACGAGATAACAAGAGAGAGAGAGAGAGAGAGAGAGAGAGAGAGAGAGAGAGAGAGGAGAGAGAGAGAGAGAGAGAGAGAGAGAGAGAGAGAAAAGGAACCCACAGTATAGAGAGCCATCAAGGTGAAGATGACAAGGCTGGGAATGCAGATAACAAGTACATAATAAGAGATAACAAAATAAGATAACATGGAGGAGTGGTAACAAAACTAAACTTATATTGCATATGAATAAAAAAAAAAGTTCTAGGATTCGGTAAAAAAATGAATAAATAATTGAACAAAAATAAGGGAACTCAACACAAACCAAAGGAAACGAGAGAGAGAGAGAGAGAGAGAGAGAGAGAGAGAGAGAGAGAGAGAGAGAGAGAGAGAGAGAGAGAGAGAGAGAGAGAGAGAGAGAAAGAGAGAAGGATGGAGGTGGAGAAGTGTAGGGGAATGAGTAACAAAGAGGAGGAGGAGGAGGAGGAGGAGGAGGAGGAGGAGGAGGAGGAGGAGGAGGAGGAGGAGGAGGAGGAGGAGGAGGAGGAGGAGGAGGAAGAGGAGAAGGAGGAGTTGATCACCAGCTGACGAACGGGACGGGAGGGGAAGGATAGGAAGAGAGGAGAAGGGAGGGACATTGGGGGGAGGTGTAATGTTCCAGGGGGGAGGGAGGGAGAGAGGGAAGGAGGAAGGGAGGGAGGGAGGGAAGGAGGGAGGGAGGAAATGCCCCTCTGACATCACCATCTCAAGGGCGTAACAGGGAGGCGCCCAAAAAGGATGATAAAGGAGGGAGAGAGAGAGAGAGAGAGAGAGAGAGAGAGAGAGAGAGAGAGAGAGAGAGAGAGAGAGAGAGAGAGAGAGAGAGAGAGAGAGAGAGAGAGAGAGAGAGAGAATAAACTACTTTCTCTCACTTGCATAAAGGGGTTGTAGCACTTCCGTTCCTCTTGCAGTGAAGGGAGGAGGAGGAGGAGGAGGTGGAGGAGAAGGAGGAGGAGGAGGAGGAGGAGGAGGAGGAGGAGGAGGAGGAGGAGGAGGAGGACTTACTTGTCTTGTTTTCACCCACCACTTCCAAGAACAAAACACTATCGATACTGTGACTTAAGGTTGCGTGTGTGTGTGTGTGTGTGTGTGTGTGTGTGTGTGTGTGTGTGTGTGTGTGTGTGTGTGTGTGTGTGTGAGAGAGAGAGAGAGAGAGAGAGAGAGAGAGAGAGAGAGAGAGAGAGAGAGAGAGAGAGAGAGAGAGAGAGAGAGAGAGAGAGAGGATGCAGTTATCAGCCAAACAGACAAACAACGACACCAATAACATCATTTCTTCTTCGTCAAACGATTTTAAAGGTTACAACACACTTACATGATATACACTCCTCCTCCTCCCCTCCTCCTCCTCCTCCTCTCCTCCTCCTCCTCCTCCTCCTCCTCCTCCTCCTCCTCTTGCTCGTTAGGACGGACGACGAATCAATAGCTATTTGTTTTTTCTTTATATTCATCTTTTTTATTTCTTTGTTCTTCTCTGTTCCTATGTATTCCTTTCTTCTTGTTTTCTTCTGTATCATTCTACTCCCACAACTTTGTCATTTTCTTATCATTTATTATTATTATTATTATTATTATTAATAGCCTCCTAGTACAGTGGTAGCGAGCTGGCCTTGCATTCGCTTGGTCGGCAGATGGAGTCCCCGCCCGGGCCCGTGATGCTTAAGCTGTTTACTGGGGAGGAACTGCTGTGGTCGGGCACCACAGTGGTGCAGCGGTGGTCCACCATGGCTGTGAGACATAGACCTCTAAACAAAACCTAGTAGTAGTAACTAGTATTACTATTATCATTATCATTATTATTATTGTTATTATTATTTTCATTATTGTTATTATTATTTTCATTATTATTAGAGAGAGAGAGAGAGAGAGAGAGAGAGAGAGAGAGAGAGAGAGAGAGAGAGAGAGAGAGAGAGAGAGAGAGAGAGAGAGAGAGAGAGAGAGAGAGAGAGAGAGAGAGCGAGAGAGAGAGATTGTTGCGTTATTTGTCATCCGATTAAAAATTAAAACATTAGAAAGTGATACAATGAACTTAAATGTCACAAAGAAGAACAAAAAATTTACATACATAAACAAACAAAAAACTAAATATATATATAATTAAAGCAAAAGTGAAAGAAAAAGTAAATACAATAGATAAACATAAACAAACAGACTTGAATTAATCTATAAAAAAAAAGATTTCTTACATCATATTGCTTTTTTCCCTCTCACTCCCTTCCTTTCCTCTCTTTTTTACACTAACTCTCCCTTTCCTCCCTACCATCTCTCCTCTTTCCTTTACCTCTCTCTCACTATCTCCCCTCACCTTACCCCTATCTTTAACTACCTTCCTTCTATTCCTTGCCCCTTATCCTTATCTATTTATCTCTCTTAATTTTCCCCTTTTTATCCCTTTCTCTATTTTTGTTTACCTTACTTCATCAACTTTCTCAAAACTTCATTCCTTTTCTCTATGTCCCTCTTTCCCCTTCTCTGCACACCCTGTTCCTAGTCCCTTCCTCCCTCCCATCTCTCTCTCTCTCTCTCTCTCTCTCTCTCTCTCTCTCTCTCTCTCTCTCTCTCTCTCTCTCTCTCTCTCTCTCTCTCTCTCTCTCTCTCTCTCTCCTATAAAACGACACAGGACACTCTCGCCCTTTAACACGTCCTGTCGAAGGAGGGAGTGCCCGAGGGCCTTCCGGAGAGAGAGAGAGAGAGAGAGAGAGAGAGAGAGAGAGAGAGAGAGAGAGAGAGAGAGAGAGAGAGAGAGAGAGAGAGAGAGAGAGAGAGAGAGAGAGAGAGAGAGAATGGCCTCAGTTTTCTGATTACTATATTATCAAACCCTATTTCACCCTTGCTTGCCAAATAAGAATAATGGAAATAGCCATTATTTAACTTTACTGGGTGATGCTGGTCTCCTACGACAATAATACATAGAGATGACTTAACCTAAATATACACAATATAACGCATGGGGCAGCCAGGTGGCATCGGAACATACTAATAACTATATAATATTTTCCTTTAAAATCTTTGATACATAATCTATAACACATTACTGAACACTGGAATATAAAAAGAAGAGGAGGATGAGAAGTTGAATGAGGAAAAATAGCAAATAAAAAATCCAAAATGAGAGCAAGAAGGTGGTAACAGTGGTAGATGGGGAGGAGGAGGAGGAGGAGGAGGAGGAGGAGGAGGAGAGGGGAGGAGGAGGAGGAGGAGGAGGAGGAGGAGAAAAAACGCATGAGTAAGTAGGCTGCCTGACTAAAAGACGTCTCAGAAGCTCCCGCTCGGGGGCCTCCGCTTACTCA
>JAPQNM010000008.1:3526977-3529477 GCA_029783475.1 Metacarcinus magister
AGAACGAATGCGAGAAGTGATGGAGATGACGATTTGGGAGAGATGAGAGCTAGACGAGAGGAGAGAATGATAAGAGGACGGAAGAGAGAGAATCAAGAGAAAACTTAACTTGATCACGAAAATTAAAGCACACCACACACACCACACACACACACACACACACAACACAACAACGTGACATAACGGCGTGTGTGTGTGTGTGTGTGTGTGTGTGTGTGTGTACAGAGGCATGACGGCGTGTCTGACGGTCAACTTCCCCTCCCTCTCTCCCTCCACTTCCTCCTCCTTTCCCTAACCTCCATTTACCTCCCTTTTGCATCCCCCCTTCCTTCCTCTTTTCCTTTCTCCTCTTCTCTTTTACATTATATACTTCCTTCTGTTTTGGTCTTCCATTTCCTCTATTCCTCCAGAAACCCACAAGAGGAGGAGGAGGAGGAGGAGGTGGAGGAGGAGGAGGAGGAATAGGAAATGTCTGTGTGTGAGGGGTTAAACTTCCGCTCAAAGTAACCTCTTCTTCTTTCTTCTTCTTCTTCTTCTCCTCCTCCTCCTCCTCCTCCTCCTCCTCCTCCTCCTCCTCCTCCTCTTCCTCCTCCTCCTCCAGTTCTCAGCACTCCACACCTGACGGAGGACAACACTAAGCTGACAGAAGGGGAAGTAACCATATATAGGTAGATAATTCATTGTAATAAGCCGGAGGGGGGGCGTGGGGGGCAGAGTCAACGCCTTCTGAAAGACACAGAAGACATTGGCATAGACCCCTGATTGATCGCCGGTGTCCCCTATAGATTACGTGCATCGGAAGAGTCCTGGCAAAAACATGCTGGACGGGCCTTGGGGGACCTTAAGGAAGCCCGCAGCACCTATATCAGTAAAAATAACTTTAAAGTAAACTTGACAGGATTGGAATGATATATACAAGTGATTCTCAAACTGTGGGTGTGTCGTGAGATGATTTTTTAACACAGAACAACATCTAGACAGAATAGGCTTATGATTTCAAAGCATTTTATTTACTTCATTGAAATTGAAATTATTACACTACTAGCATGTAATGACTATGACAGGCAATATACTGGTTACACACTCATGCACTATAGATATATTGTACATATTATATGCAGAAAATTTTTACAGCAAGTCGTGAGGTATAATTTAGATTCATCTTTGGGTCGCTGATTTCTTGAAATATTTCAAATAAGGTCACTCACGAAAAAAAGTTTGAGAACCATTGTATTAATCTATCTATCAATTTGTCAGTTTATATATCTCACATTATAAGTTTATTTACTTTCCCATCTATCTACTAACTACTATAACTTATCTGCATCTATTTGTCTATCTATTATGATTTTGTCTATCAACCAATCTATTCATGTCATTTTTTTTCTTTTCTTTTTTTTCTCTCTTTCTCGTTCGTTTCTTTGTTCATGTTCAGAATGAATGAACTTCTTCCACTAGTCAATCCTATAACTTATTTATACTTATTACTATTATTTTTGTTCTTGTCGTCTTCCCTCTCCTCTTCCTCCTGCTTCAAAATATTCTTCCTTCAGTTCATACTATAATATTTAGCTTTCTCTTCTTCTTCTTCTTCCTTCTCCTCCTCCTCCTTTCTCTCTCAGTTCGGCATGACTGGTCGAGGGAAAATATAAATGCACAGAGAGAGAAAGAGAGAGAAAGAAAGAAGAAAGTAATTTTGCACAAACCAGTCGACCTAATCACCTTGTTTCTCCATCATCTCTCCTCTTCCTGTTCCTGTTCCTCTTCTTCTTCTTGCATCTTGAGTTCGTTCCCCTCTCTTTCTCCTCCTCCTTCAATTTTGTTTCCTTCCCTCTATTTTCACGTCAATATCAAAATCTTCCTCCTTCCTCTTTCTTGCCAGAATTATATGCATTATCTTTTGATTAGCTGAATCTTCTTCATGTACAACATTTTCTTCTTATTATCATCTATCGTCTTCTTTGTCTTCTTTTTATTATTTTTTTTTATTCTCAGCTGTTATCATTAATATTACCACTATCATCATCATCATTATTATTGTCATTATTATAGTTTACATTCTTTTTTCTTCTCCTTGCCTTCACTCATCATCATCATCATCATCATCATCATCATCATCATCATCACAAATGAGAAGTTTCTTAAACAAACAACAACTTAATATTGAAACAGGTAAGTTAAGTAATGGTAGAGAGAGAGAGAGTGTGAAAGAGAGAGAGAGAGAGAGAGAGAGAGAGGAGAGAGAGAGAGAGAGAGGGAGAGAGGAGAGAGGAGAGGAGAGAGAGGAGATGAGAGAGAGGAGAGAGAGGAGAGAGAGAGGTGAAGAGGAGGTCATCAGAAGGGGGGGGGGATGTTCGGGGGTGATAAATAATACCTGAGCTCCGGAAATTCTACTCCCATTCTGTTCCCTTGCACGGTGTCCCTCTCCTCTCTCCCTCCCTCCCTCTTTCCCTATCCTCCTTCCCTCCCTTCCTCTCCTCCCTCTCTCCTTATTGTCCCT
>JAPQNM010000008.1:3536977-3539477 GCA_029783475.1 Metacarcinus magister
AGAGAGAGAGAGAGAGAGAGAGAGAGAGAGAGAGAGAGAGAGAGAGAAGAGAGAGAGAGAAAAAAAAAAGAGCAGATGACTGTACACCAACATCATCTCTTGCTTGTCAATATACACCTATTTCGATTCCTTCTCTCTCTCTCTCTCTCTCTCTCTCTCTCTCTCTCTCTCTCTCTCTCTCTCTCTCTCTCTCTCTCTCTCTCTCTCTCTCTCTCTCTCTCTCTCTCCTTTTCCAGCAGCGGAGACCAGGTGAGCCAGTACAGGTGTGCTGCCTAAAGTAGATGGCGTGAGGCCGCACAGGTGTGGCCTCGCTGCCTGACAGACACACAAACATACAGACACCCAGACACCCAGACACACACACACACACACACACACACACGCACACATACGCACCTAATACGAATTCCAATTAACCTGAACTCCACCAACTCTCAGGTAAACAATCAGATTATTTTTACCTTTGCGAAGATAAGGGCGTGGCTCAGGAGGAGGAGGAGGAGGAGGAGGAGGAGGAGGAGGAGGAGGAGGAGGAGGAGGAGGAGGAGGAGGAGGAGGAGGAGGAGGAGGAGGAGGAGGATTACAAGGAATTACAAACAGCAATGGGTCTTCAGGTCCTTACAAAGCTCTTTGATTTCATTACTCTAACCTTCATATTTTTTTTTACAGTACATAAAAAAGATATAGCATAGTAGAAGGCTCTTGAGGAGGAGAAGGCTTACAAAGAATTTAAAAAATTGCAAACAACAACACACCTTCAGGTCATTACGTGGCCGAAAATAAGCAATTCCATGTAGTATTGATAAAAACTAACATGGAATTTATGAGCATAATGAGGAATAAAGTGTAATATATGGCTACTATTTTTTTGTTGGGGATGAAATTACCCGTCAAAGGTCAAGAGTAGTAGTGGTGACTGTTGACTGAAGGCTGTCTATATATGTGTGTGTGTGTGTGTGTGTGTGTGCGTGCACACGTGGGAGGGGGAGGTGCAGTCATGAACCTACTTAATAGACGTGACCCATAAGACGAGTTTGAAGAATTGAGGTTTAAAAGCGCGCTATCAATCTGGAACGAACAATGCTAACTGGAAGGAAGGGAAAAAGATGACATGAGTGGTGGCGATGAACATGCGTGAACGTCAGTCAGGTAACAATGTGTGTAGTGTGTGTGTGTGTGTGTGTGTGTGTGTGTGTGTGTGTGTGTGAACTGCAAACACTCAAGTGCGACGACCTACATAAATGTCCATTGGTTATACACACACACGCACATTCACAAGTGCGCACGCACACGCACAGGCGCGCGCGCGCACGCACACACACACACACACACCCACACAATCCATCATCAGTTTCACTTCCGCTGATGATGTATATGAGAGAGAGAGAGAGAGAGAGAGAGAGAGAGAGAGAGAGAGAGAGAGAGAGAGAGAGAGAGAGAGAGAGAGAGAGAGGGAGGGAGGGAGGGAGGGAGGGAGGGAGAGAGAGAGAGAGAGAGAGAGAGAGAGAGAGAGAGAGAGAGAGAGAGAGAGAGAGAGAGAGAGAGAGAGAGAGAGAGGTAGCAGTTATTACGGGAACAAAGGAATACGTGGGGATGCTACCCACCAGTGATGGGCACGCACTCTAAAATGGGAACACACAAAAAGGGGGTGGGCCGCTCCCCTCTTCAGTTCCCCTCAACAACATAGGATGTAACTTCACTATTCCACTCCGCTCAATTTTCGTTTAATATGACCGATCTAATCACAAGTCTATCAATACAAAAATCTTGGAATGTAATTATATAAAGGAAATAAGCCATTAATCAAAAAATAGCTCGGATTATGAAAAATTTAGTGGTCAAAATTACATATTTCAAATTTTCCAACAAAACTCAGCCATTTTGTAAAGATCGGAAAACAGTACGACGTGATGAGGGATACACACATCTTCGTGCATGGTGTGCTGCATCCCTTCCTAACACCACAGCCCCACCACACCCAAGGGCATCACCAGGCCAGTATATACACACAGGATCAACATCAATCGATAATAGGTCAAAGTTATTTTTAACCTTCATAAAAATTAAGAAGTAAATTAAATCATTATAAAATATGTTACCACTATCGTTAGAAACATTTTAAGAGCATTAGTAAATAAAAAAATATATTAATCACATTCAGTTTCAGCCACACAAATCATCTAAGTTATAAAAAAAATATTCCTCAGTTCACGTACACATACTATAGTTTGTAGAATAGCATGTAGGAACAAGCAGACATATTTTTTTTTCTTCTCATATTGGAAGATGTATTTTATCTCAAATGTGTGAAGTTTACGTTTATGATACACGCCACTGTTTGATGGTTAAGTAAAACGTCCTAAGACTCTTACAATTCCCACACTGATTATTATAAGTACCCAAGGACGTAATAGAAGGGAAAAGAAGAAGAAGAAAAGAGAGAGAGAGAGAGAGCTATGCACAGATTAGGGAGCGAACATAAATAAAATTGATCCACTCT
>JAPQNM010000008.1:3541977-3544477 GCA_029783475.1 Metacarcinus magister
TCTCTCTCTCTCTCTCTCTCTCTCTCTCTCTCTCTCTCTCTCCTATCAATAATCATAAATATACATTCTTTCCCCTTTCTTCCCTAACACTCCTTCCCTTCCTTTCTTTCCTCACCTCTACTTTCCCTCCCCCTTATCCTTCCCTTTTTAATTCCTTTCAAAACTCTTCTCCCCAACTATTCCTTTCCCACATTCCCTCCCTCAACGCACCCTTCCTTTCTTGCGTAACCTCTCCCATCTCTCCCCTTCCCATCACTGAAATAACCTTCGTATGCACCCCGTCACCCCATGAGGTTTACAGAACTTACCACCAGAGGGCTCAACGCAGGAATAGGTATATATAAACCAATTAGTAAAGAATAATAATAAAATAAAGAGTAAAGTTCGGTAAGGAAGGAGTCCATATAAAACGGAATGAAATGAAAACATGATCGAATTTAATGAGTAAGTGAAAAAAAAATGGTTGAATAAATGTGAGTGGGAGTAAGTGAATTAATTGGTATAATCCGTGATTTTTCCTTCATTTTGCAATCCAATTAATTGTCTATCTGTTGCATTGGATTGAATTAAAATGGTGTTTGAGTTTACTGGTTTAATTCCTAGTTTTATTTCACCTGTAGAAGTGATGGACAGGTAAAACAGCGGAGGAGGAGGAGGAGGAGGAGGAGGAGGAGGAGGAGGAGGAGGAGGAGGAGGAGGAGGAGGAGGGGAGGAGGAGATTTTACCTAATTACCTCGCCGCCTGTCCTACTTGAGAGTAATCCCATCAAGAAGG
Source organism: Metacarcinus magister (assembly GCA_029783475.1). Lineage (NCBI taxonomy): Eukaryota > Metazoa > Arthropoda > Malacostraca > Decapoda > Cancridae > Metacarcinus > Metacarcinus magister. The sequence goes on from JAPQNM010000008.1 coordinate 3,542,752, forward strand.
CTTCCCCTCATTCCTCTCTTCCCCTTCCCCTCTCTTCCCCCCTTCCTCTCATTCCGTTCCCAGACGTGAAGCCCTAACACCCCACACAGACAACGCCCCTCTCCCCTCCACCACCATCACCTACTTTAACTGCGTCACTTCTATTACACACCTGTTCCTGGCCCTGACACACCTGTTCCCAAACCTGTGTTGATTTATCCCTCTTCATGTGTATTTGGATCTCTTAACACACTTGTGGAGTAACTTGTTTGTGTTTTGTTCAGTTGTTTGTTCAGTTGTTGTTGTAATACGCCTGCTCTTTTCTCTCTCTTTTTTTTGTCTTGTATATATATATATATTTTTTTTTCTTTCTTACTATTATTTTTTCTTCATACTTGTTATTCTACCTGTCTGTTTCTCCCTCCCTACCTCCCTTTTTTTTTCTTCGATTCCTACACACAATAACCTTTATAGTATGTTGACACACACACACACACACACACACACACACACACACACACACACACACACACACACACACACACACACCTGCATTCCCTTGACATACATACTATAGGAGACCGGACAGACATGTCAACATACACACAACCTCAACAAAGGAATACAATAACATACTTATACTAAATGAGAAGAATCAGAACTCATAACAGTGGATTTCGAGTTCGATAAATATAGATTCAAGGGAAGAAATAGATAAAAACTGGTTCATAAATATTCTAGTGGATGAGAGAACATACTTACACGAATAAAACGATGACAAGGTTTTATAAGAGAAGATTTTCCAATTGCATTAAAAAAAAAACAGAAGCTACCTTAATGTACTGTACAACCAAGAAGAACTAATCAGCAACAACAACAACAACAGGGAGAGGAAGAGAAACGTTTTGAATACCAACGTTGCTGAAGGGTAAGGAAGGGAAGGTGAGATGAAGGTTAGGTAAGAGTCTTGACCCACACTACTTACACGTGATCCTCCCTTCCCTCCCTTCTCCCTTACTCTCCCTCCCTAAAGAATCTGAGGGAGGAAGGGAAGACGGGAGGGAGGGAGGGAGGGAGGGAGGGAGGAAGGGAAGGAGACACCCCTCTACATAGTTTCTCCTCGTTGTAATGTAATGTACCTCGTAATATCATCTTCCTCTCTCTCTCTCTCTCTCTCTCTCTCTCTCTCTCTCTCTCTCTCTCTCTCTCTCTCTCTCTCTCTCTCTGTTATCTTTACTATCCTGTTCCCTCAATCTTCTTCACCTTCCATCACTCTTCCTCCCTCATCTCCACCACCTCTTAATCTCCCCTCTATGAAGGCTCTCAGAGTGTTAGCTAAATGTTGACTTAAACAATTTGTCCCTTAACTAGTGTAGAGGAGGAGGAGAGGAGAGGAGAGGAGAGGAGAGGAGAGGAGAGGAGAGGAGAGGAGAGGAGAGGAGAGGAGAGAAGAGAAGAGGAGAGGAGGAGGAGGAGGAGGAAGCCTCTCAGGGGTGACAATTAGTGTGAGAGAGAGAGAGAGAGAGAGAGAGAGAGAGAGAGAGAGAGAGAGAGAGAGAGAGAGAGAGAGAGAGAGAGAGAGAGAGAGAGAGAGAACGCCATACCCTGTAATTCCTTGAACTTGCATCACCGCTGTTCGTACCTGCCATTCTCTCTCTCTCTCTCTCTCTCTCTCTCTCTCTCTCTCTCTCTCTCTCTCTCTCTCTCTCTCTCTCTCTCTCACGCACACACATCCTGTTTTCCTCGC
>JAPQNM010000008.1:3549477-3561977 GCA_029783475.1 Metacarcinus magister
TGTTGCCGTAGGGCGTGGCGCGTTTTCAGAATGGCGACCCGAGGCTGAGATCGTCTTGTAGTGTGTTGTACCTTGAGGCTACTGCTGAGGGAAGGGGGGAGGGAGGGAAGATGTGGGAAAATGGCAGCGATTTTACGGACCAGCAGGAGGAGGAGGAGGAGGAACACATAGGAAGAACAAACAGCAACAGGCCTGCTGGCCCTTACGAGGCTGTTTGTGAGAAGACACTATCTAATCTAGAGTGAAGGATACAGGATAGTAAGGGTGAAGGCCATGGCTGGCAGGGAAAGGAAGGCCAACCAAGACCAGACTATCACTACTGTCACTACCACTACTGCTACCACTACTTCCTGGCAAGCGATGTCAGGCCACTAGCGATGTCTTTTGAATCAACATTTCGTAAGTTAGGTATATCAGGATGAACATACTCAAAGTTTGCTACGTTAACGGATAGTATTTTAGTTGTGGATTGGCTTCTAAATATTTGTCAAGTCTATTTTTGAACGTAGTAATTGTTTTGCTGTCGACGACATTGGCGGGCAGGGAGTTCCAAACGTTAACGATCCGATTGAAAAAGAAGTGCTTGGCTTCGTTTGATGTGAATCTTTTACCAGTAATCTTAAAAGAATGACGTCTTCTTGTTATATTTGATCGATCAAAAGTAATGTAATCTTCTGCATTGATATTATCGAATCCTTTGATTATCTTGAACATTTCAATTAAATCCCCTCGCATCCTTCGTTTTTCTAGGCTGAATAAGTTTAGTTCTTTAAGTCTTTCTTCATAAGGTTTATTTTTCAACTTTGGAATCATTTTTGTTATTCTTCGCTGGACTCTTTCCAGTTTGTCAATGTCTTTTCTGTAATATGGAGACCAAAACTGTACGCAATACTCAAGATGGGGTCGTACTAGTGAATTATGCAGTTTTAATATGACTTTTTCTGATTTATTTTCGAAAGTACGCCCAATAAAGCCGACCAATCTGTTAGCAGTTTTAACTACCTCTGAGCAATGTTGACTGGGTTTTAAATCGTTTGATATTATGATTCCCAGATCTTTTTCCTTGTTTACTGTAGAAAGTGGTTTACCATTCATTGAGTACTGAACGTGTTCAGTATTTCTTCCGATGTGTAGTACCTTGCATTTTTCAACGTTAAATTTCATTATATATACATATATATATATATATATATATATATATATATATATATATATATATATATATATATATATATATATATATATTGGCCCAAGACGTTAGTCGATCTAGGTCTGATTGTAAGACTTCTCTGTCAATTGTCGTAGTTACTTTGCTGAGAATTTTCGTATCGTCAGCGAATTTCGATATTTTGCAAGTGATCCCATCATCTATGTCATTAACATATATCAAGAATAAGACAGGACCAAGCACTGAACCTTGTGGTACACCACTTTTTACGTTTAACCATTGAGAGGAGACACCGTTTAAGACTACTCTCTACTTACGTTCAGAGAGCCAGTCCAGAAGCCAATTGTAAATGCTACCAGAGATACCGTGAGTCATTAGTTTATTAAGCAATCGTTGATAAGGTACTTTATCAAAGGCCTTTTGAAAATCCAGATATATGACATCTACTGCTCTGCTTTCATCGTACGCGTCAAAAACATTGTGGAAGAAGTCTAATAAGTTAGTTAAACATGAACGTTTATTACGAAAACCATGCTGTGAGGGTTTTATTATATCGTTGTCTTCAAGGAATTTCACCACATTGTCACGAATGATTGTCTCCATTAATTTACATACAACTGATGTCAGACTGATTGGCCTATAATTTCCGGGTTGTGACTTGTCCCCCTTTTTGAAGATTGGTGTTACATTTGCACGTTTCCAATCTGATGGAACTTTACCATCTCTTAAGGATTTATTGAATAAGATTGTAAGCGGTTTACTGATTTGGTGCTTGACCTCTTTCAAGATTCTCGGGGAAATTTTATCTGGTCCAGGGGTTTTGTTTGTTTTCATCTTATCGATTTTTTGCAAAACGTCATTTTCTACGATAAGTATATCATTTAAGAAGTTATCGGTCCCTCTAATCTCAAGTGGCTGAAACGATGAACAATCCTCTTCTGTAAATACGGATGCAAAAAAGTTATTAAGGATTGTAGCCCTTTCGTTTTCGTCATTTGTGTGATTTCCATGTCCTTTAGTAAGTGGACCGATATTGCAGGTAAGGGCTTTTTTACTCTTAACAAAACTATAAAATTCTTTAGGATTAGATTTACATGATTCCGCTATACAGGAAGTATTCGTTTTACGATAGCAATGCGTTCCTTGAAACCCTACCGTAAACCGAAATAGCGTATACCGAACCCATTTTTACATGTATTAGATAGGGATGCGTTCCAGCACATTGCCAAAGTCACTCCTTCAGGTTCAGATACATACATAAAGACATACCTTAGTGTAAAAATAAACAAATTGAATGTAAATAATAAAGAAAATAAAGAAAAGAATATAATTATGCAATCATCTGATCAGCTGATGCGGGCGACGTAGGCGGTGAGGCGGAGGTCGAGGGTGAGGCGGGCGATTCAAAACCTGAAGTTGATTGCTCTGTTGAAGTGGATGGTCCAGCTGATGTTGATGGGCTGGCATGTTTGAAGAACGTCGAGATCGTGGACTGTTTGGCACAAGGTTTCACTGTGTTTGTAATGGTGGCGCGGGAATGACTAGTTGTCGGAGTTGGCCGCATGTAGCGTAGCGGCGTGGTGGCGCTGCATGCGCCACCACGCCGATTTGGCCACGCCCAACTCGCCACGCCGATTTTGGCGCCTTTTTTTAATATCGTAACTGCGAATCAAGTATCGTAAATCGAAAAAAGGGTACTAATTGGCTAGTATCGTATCTGCGAATTTAACGTAAACCGAACTATCGTATAGCAAAGACTTCCTGTATATTCTTCAAGGTTTTTCTTGCTACGCTTTATCAATCTCTTAGTATCGCGACGAATTGTCAAACTCTACTTTGTCATCTTGGCTTTTAGTTGATATGTACTTATTGTACGCGTGTTTTTTGAGAGAGAGGCTGTTTTTTATCTCTTCGTTCCACCATTTTGGTTTGTTCTTCCTTGCTGAACGTCTGTAACGATACGGTACACATACGCTTATAACTTCATTCAGTTTTGTGGTAAAGGCCTCCCATGACTTATCAATATCTGACTCTGACAACAGTTCACTCCAGTCAGTGTCTTCTAGAATTGTTCGCATTCTGATGAAATTCGCCCTTTGGAGGAGGAGGAGGAGGAGGAGGAGGAGGAGGAGGAGGAGGAGGAGGAGGAGGAGGAGGAGGAGGAGGAGGAGGAGGAGAGCCTTAGCGACAATGCTCTGTTCTGTTCTTCTGTTCTGTTCTCTCTCTCTCTCTCTCTCTCTCTCTCTCTCTCTCTCTCTCTCTCTCTCTCTCTCTCTCTCTCTCTCTCTCTCTCTCTCTCTCTCTCTCTCTCTCTAAAACATTATTATTTAGACTCCACCAACTTGAAATGGAACCTAATCGCTATTTTAGTTCACCCTTCACTCTACAATCTAACGTTTCATCACTGTTTCCCAAGGGTGCCAAAGGACACCAGTGCCAAGGGTGTGCCACGAACTAGGTAAAGGTAGAAAATACTAACAAGAGATGAGAGTAACCATTCTAGAAGGGAGTGCCAAGGGTAAAAGGTGTCATAGGCAAACAGTGCCAAAGGAGTGTGTTAGAATGAGTGCCACGGACAAGAGGAGAGCATGCCAGTAGTAAGTATTAAGGCAGTGCCAGGATTAATGAGGGTCAAAATTGAGAGTAATAGAGATAGATAGAGCCAAAAATATAGTGTGTTGGGTAGGAGAGTGCAAATAAGTTAAATATATAAGACGTGAAGAGCTTGAAAGGGGTGGAAGGAGCCAGAGTGCCATTTGTAGTAGGAGTCAGTCAGGTATAAAGAGTGCCAAGAGTAGAAAGTGGATTGTGTCATGGATAGGAGCTGGAACAGTGCCAATAGTAGAAAGTACCATGGATAGGAGAGTGCCACGGATAGAATAAACAAAGAATAGTGCCAGGGTAGGAACTGGCATGGATAGGAGGTTGTCAGGGATGGGAAAGAGACAAAAACAGTGGAATACCAAGAATTAAACATAAGATAACGGATAGAGGAAGAAAAAAAAGACCAAGAATTAATGGTGCTAAGGATAGATAATAAAAAAAAAAGCATGTAAGGTTACCAGTAAATAATAAGAGAAAGTGGCACCATATGACCTTAATAATAAAGTGTAACCAATGGACAGTGCCAATGGAGAAAGGGGTGCCAGGTACAAGTGTCATTGGAAGGTATTAAAAAGAGTAATGGAGACTAGAGGTGCCAGTGGTTAACAGGAGTGCCAGGGGTAAAGTGCCATGAAGGGAGAGAGTTGGAAGGGGCAGGTATGATATAGCACTGACTGTCTCTCTCTCTCTCTCTCTCTCTCTCTCTCTCTCTCTCTCTCTCTCTCTCTCTCTCTCTCTCATTCTCTCTAATCGTTAGGAGTGACGTGTGGCAATGAATGAGAGGCGAGGGAAGGAGGGAGAAAAGTGAGGAAGGAAGGAGAGAAGATGGAGGAAAAACTGAGGGAGAGTGGAGAGAGGCATAGAAAGTGAGTGAAGGTTAGACACAGAGAAGGTAGTGAGAGGCACGGGGGGAGGGAGGGAAGGAGAGAAAGGTGGAGAGAGGGAAGGAGAGAGGAAAGTGAAAGATGGACAGCGGGAGGGAGGGAAGAGAAAGATGGAGGTGAGAAACGAGGAGGGAGGAAAAGACGGAGAAAAATGTAGGAGGGAGGAAGCAAGGTAAACAGATGAGAGGAGAGGAAAGGTAAAGGAAGGGAACAGCAAGAAAGGAGGAGAGAGAGAGAAGCAAAGATAAATGGAAGGAAGGAAGTAAGTGGAGAGAAGGGAGGAAGGGAGAGAAGGGAGGAAGGGAGAGAGAGAGGGAGGGAGGGAGAGGGAGAGAGAAACACTCCCTCTTTATAAGTAAGAGGAAGATGATAGTAGTGACTTTGTCTTCCGGGCTGACTAGAGGAGGAGGAGGAGGAGGAGGAGGAGGAGGAGGAGGAGGAGGAGGAGGAGGAGGAGGAGGAGGAGGAGGAGGAGAAGGGGGAAGGGGAAGGGGAGGGGGAGGAGGAGGAGGAGGAGGAGGATGCAAGGTGTGAGACGAGTTGGCGAAATTTACCCTGAGGAAGCTGGTTGTGAATGGAGGGAGAGAAAGATAAAGAGAGATTGTGTCAGATAAGAACACTTGGGGCATCTTATCTTTCCCTTCCTCCACCTCCAACGTACCCTCCTCCTCCTCCTCCTCCTCCTTGATCACTAACCTCATGCTAGGTAACCATCACCTGTTCTACCTGCCGTGCTTGTAGTAATTAGCTACACGTACAGGTATTAATGAAGCCACGTCTGAATATATACCAAGAAATCGATGTTAGTAAAGTTTTTTTTCTGAACTAAAAAAAAGTTATATATATTTTTTTTTGCAGGAAATTTCGAACAGAAGGCAAAAAATAATAAATTAAGTAAATAGACATGCTGGGTGACCATGAAATAATATAAAAAAAACTCACCCAGCATACCCAAACTGCTCGCTCAGGAAAGAAAGTCCTTCCATGTGTTTCAAAAGGTAGGAAGGGAGGTAGGAGGTAGAAAGGGAGGTAGGAGGTATAAAGGGAGGTAGGAGGTATAAAGGGAGGTTGGAGGTAAGAGGTAGGAGGTAGGAAGGGAGGTTGGAGGCAGGTCAAGGTGTCTCCTGTGGCAGGTAAGTATGAATATGTGCGACCAGTATTAAGCGAGGTACAGGTTTTTCACAAATAACTTTAAAATTTACATAATAACAATGTTTTTAATATATAATAACCATCTAAGGGTTGATGTCTACGACCCCTGAAAATTTCATTCCGATCCCTCCAGTGGTCTAGGAGGAGATAGAGGACGGACGGACGGACGGACGGACGGACGGACAGACAGACACACATACAGACACACAGACAAATTTTGGATGGGGTCGTTTTGTAACTTCCAAACTGGTCGCTTCGCTCGCAGTTTGAAATAAATCAATAAATGAACGAATAAATTAATAAATAAAATAAATGGCGAGCTTCTGTACTTGCGTGATATACTAGATAAAAAAAAAAGTTTCTAGGTAACAAGATGAAACAAAAAAAAATATATCAAAAAAATAAATAAGTAAAATAAAGTATCGTGACTGTCCTTTGTATATAACCAGAACTTCTATCCTCTTAAAAAAAAGAAGAAAAAAAAACCTGGACGGACTTGATGACATGAAACTTTACCCAAGAAAAAGTAAGTTGACCTACTAAAATTTTAACACTAACTGGACTTAAGTTGTTTGGAGACTTAGTAAGGCTGCTACCACACCTGACATGGAGGGGGGGGGGAAGGGCTAATTACCTCACCGCTTAATGGCATATCTATCATTAACAAAAAGCAGGTGATGCATTACAAGATATTAAAAAAAAATACTAAAATTAGACAGATTTTTATTAATAATTGTAAAATTAGGTGGATAATGAGGTCTTACTTGTTTATATTATGTGATGGTGGAGGAGGTGGAGGTGGAGGTGAAGTGGATAGACATACATTAAGAAGAAAAACAATAATACTATGATAAAAAAAAAGTGTTATACGAAATAATTATCGTAAGTTAATATCCAAGAAATACAATAAACATTACAAAACCCAACTAATATGACAAAGAAAAAAGAAAGACACAAGAAAAAGAATAAAAAGGAAAATAAAGAAACTCTATTTACATTTTCTTTCCCCTTTCAGAAGAGGAGCACAGACTGGGCCAGACAGACAGACAGACACACATACATACATACAGACAGACAGACACAACACACAGGTAGGCAGACTGAGGCTACTCCACCACCCATACCCTTGGCCTATGCCCTCACCTTGACTTTAGTACACTGTTATCTACTTTCACCTCTCTCTCTCTCTCTCTCTCTCTCTCTCTCTCTCTCTCTCTCTCTCTCTCTCTCTCTCTCTCTCTCTCTCTCTCTCTCTCTCTCTCTCAATCTCAGCACTGATAACACATTCACCAGAGAAGTACAGTTTCGAACCTAATGATAACACTCGCTACTAAACATACACACCAACACGCCAGGGCCAAAGATAACAGACCATGCGCTAATTATATGTATAGGTATATTATATGAGGTAAGGACAGCAGGTAAGGAAGGTTCAGTGGAGTTCAGAGAGGAAGGAACATTTGCTTGAGTTTATTTAGTGTGGAAGGAGTTGGTTTACGAAGGGAATGATGTGTGGGTATGTGTGTTTGTTTTTGTTTTATCTTTCTTTCTTTCTATCTTTTTTTGTGGTAATGTGGATGCGTGTTGCAATAGATTAAGTGTGGGTTTTTTTCTTACAATTTTTATGCGTTTCTTGTTTTTATGTGTAATGTCGAGGTTTATTTGCCCTTTGTATATTCCTTATTATATGTATGTATATCCAGACAATTATACAGTACGTTGACCTCTTGTTCCTAAGTATACATTAAACACATCTGACTTTTTTTCCTCTCTCTCTCTCTCTCTCTCTCTCTCTCTCTCTCTCTCTCTCTCTCTCTCTCTCACAACACAACAAAACACACACACACACACATACATACCTTTCTACTTCCCTGACCCTCGACCTCCTCCTCCTCCTCTTCCACCCACTATTACAGTGTGCACAAAATTACAAAACATATTTTTACTGACGCACTCAAAACAGAGGGAGTGAGGGTGAGGGGAAAGAAAATTTGGAGGTGAGGGAGAGGAGGAGTAGGAATTTTGACTTTTATTTTCGGGGAGGACTGGGAAGTTAAAATGAATGGAAGAGGGGAAGGGAGGATGAGAAGATAGGAGTGAGGGATGGTAATGTATGGGATAGACAAGTATAAAGATGTATGAGTAGAGAATGTTATCTATAGCATACCGAAGGGACCCAAACACCATCTTGCAGTGCGAAGTAGAATAAGAAATAAAAAACTGATTAATACGAAATAAGAGCAAGAGGAGAGATGAGCGAAGAAAACAGAATAAAGATGATAGAACGTGATAAGATGAATGATAAGAAAGAAAAAGTAAAGTGGGACACTGCATATCACAACATAGATAAGAACAAATTAACACAAAATAAAATGTAAAAAATGTAGGAGATATCAATAAAAAAAATAAATAAGAGTGTAACATTTCCCACAAGTCAAGAAAATCACAACACCTGGAGAAGACATGGTAGCCACACTAAGGAAGAAGAACAAGCTTTACCTACAACACAACTATAGCAGCCTCACACACCTCGCCTCCTCATTAACAGACCCTCATCACCTGACACTAGTAGAACACCTGGGAAAGGAGATCAAAGCTGCTCAACCCGACACACTCACTCAAGGAACCCTAAACACATCGACTGAACGGAGAGAACGGAGAAAAACAGGAAAGAAGTCATTATCCAACCACAAAGAAAAATAAATAAATAAATAAATAAATAAATAAATAAAACTTGTTAATTCTTCCCACAATATTAAAAGATTCCCAGACGTTATTTATTAAGGAGACCCATGATTCATAAACTGGGAAAACTTGATAGACAGGAGAGAGGGAGAGAGAGGGAGGGAGAGAGAGAGAGAGAGAGAGAGAGAGAGAGAGAGAGAGAGAGAGAGAGAGAAAAAAAAATAAATAAATAAAAAAATAAAGACCAGCTAGCTCTTCAAGGTTTCAGCAAAACAAAAACAAAACAAAAGAATAAAAAGAATAAAAAAATAATACAAAAATAAATAAATAAAAAGAGAAATAAAAGTTAAAACAATAATAAACCCGACGCTGAGATATTACACACACACACACACACACACACACACACACACACACACACACACACACACACGCGCGCGCGCGCACACTATACAACTATACGATACTGGAATTAATTTAGTTTTATTTTCCTTTCCAGTGGTGAGTGTTCTAGAGAGGGGAAAAGAGGGGAGAGGGTGGGGATGAGGGGAAATAGATGAGAGAGAGAGAGAGAGAGAGAGAGAGAGAGAGAGAGAGAGAGAGAGAGAGAGAGAGAGAGAGAGAGAGAGAGAGAGAGAGAGAGAGAGAGAGTCGTACTAGAGAGGGTGAGGGATAATTCCAGATACTATAGGATCAATCAATCATCGAATCTTTAAATGGTTCTCTTTTGAAGTAAAAAGTTACGAGGAGAAATCTAAAAGGTTTCTAATTGAGATGTCTGTTCGTATAGCTGTCTGCTATCTGTATGTTTGTCTGTCTGTCTGTTGTCGGGTGTACGCGACTGTAACTTTCACTTTAGTTGTCTCTGTCTGTCTGCTATACTTTATACTTGGGTGTGGAGGTGAAGGAATACATAGGAAGAACAAACAACAACAGGCCTGCTGGCCCTTACGAGGCTGTTTGTGAGTACACTATCTACTCTAGAGTGAAGGATACAGGATAGTTAGGGTGAAGGTTTCTCTCCCCAGCCATGGCTGGCAGGGAAAGGAAGGCCAACCAAGACTAGACTGTCACTACTGACACTACCACTACTGCTACCACTACTTCCTGGCAAGCGATGTCAGGCCACTAGCGATGTCTTTTGAATCAACATTTCGTAAGTTAGGTACATCAGGATGAACATACTCAAAGTTTACGTTAACGGATAGTATTTTAGTTGTGGATTGGCTTCTAAATATTTGTCAAGTCTATTTTTGAACGTAGTAATTGTTTTACTGTCGACGACATTGGCGGGGCAGGGAGTTCCAAACGTTAACGATCCGATTGAAAAAGAAGTGCTTGGCTTCGTTTGATGTGAATCTTTTACCAGTAATCTTAAAAGAATGACGTCTTCTTGTTATATTTGATCGATCAAAAGTAATGTAATCTTCTGCATTGATATTATCGAATCCTTTGATTATCTTGAACATTTCAATTAAATCCCCTCGCATCCTTCGTTTTTCTAGGCTGAATAAGTTTAGTTCTTTAAGTCTTTCTTCATAAGGTTTATTTTTCAGTCTTGGAATCATTTTTGTTATTCTTCGTAAGGAGGAGGAAGAGGTGGAGAAGGAAGAGAACCTAAACAAGGGAGTTTTCTTCCTCTCTAAATTTACACACACACACACACACACACACACACACACACACACACACACACACACACACACACACAGGCACACACACACACATACACACATATATACACACCCACACACACACACACAAAACACACACACAGCAATTGACCTTTAGCTGATCGACGGATGGAGGGGGGAGGGAGGAGGGAGGGCGTGAGGCAGGTGTTTGCAGGCCGCCTCACCTGTTCGGAAGTAGGTAAGTAAGGTAGCCGCGGGGAGGAAAGGCGAAGGTCAGGGAGCACCGCCAGCAGGAAGAACAGGAGGAAGGGAGAGAACGATGGAGGGAGAGTAAGGAGAAGGGAGTGAGAGGAATGCATGGGCACGTAGAGGGGTGAATTGAGGGAGATGCCAATGTCAGGAGGGAGGGTGTGGCAAAGGTACAAAGAAAGAGAGAGAGAGAGAGAGAGAGAGAGAGAGAGAGAGAGAGAGAGAGAGAGAGAGAGAGAGAGAGAGAGAGAGAGAGAGAGAGCACTAACATAGACAGGGCGTGGCAGACACAGACACACACACACACACACACACACACACACACACACACACACACACACACTGACCTTGACAATGTCGGTAGACTCGAGTAGCTCCCTGAGGCCTCCTTCGTACATGAGGCTCCGCTCCACCATCACATCGAAGATGTAGATCTGGCCGGACACGAGCCCCACCTGCAACAGCGTCATGGGTCCCGTGGGGCCTAGGTTGACGCCCTCCCCGTCGAAGCTGACGGGCTGGCGTGCGGCCAGGATGGCGCTTACCAGCTGGCGCGCCTCCCGCACAGACACTACCACCCGAGTGTTCCGCAGCAGCCGTCCTGTCACGTTCTCGCCGCCTTCACTGCCACTGTAACTCACACGGTCACGCTCGCTGTTATCCGCTAAGGTCTTCCGCAGCAGGGAGTTGACGCGGGCCTTGAGGGTCTGCTGCTGCGGTGGTTGTTGCTGCAGCGGCGGCGGCTGTGGGGGCGGCTGGTGGTGCTGCCTGACGGGGGACGTTGGAGAGGTGGGGGATCTGACCAGGTCATCCCTGTCTGGTGACGAGTTAGTAATGTTCTTAAGGGCGACGTGCTGCTGCTGTGGCTGCTGCTGCTGGTATTGTGACGTTAGCTGTACAGGTGCGCTTTGCTGCTGCTGTTGGGGAGGTGTCGGCTGAGCGTTATGAGTGGGGTAAAGCGGCGGCGGGGATTGCATCATAGAGTTTGTGGTAGTGGCGGAGGATGCTGGGGAGGCGGTGGTGTGAACGAGACGCACCATGTTGGCCTGCGCGAAGAAGGTGTTGGAGTGCATCTTGAGGAAGGTAGCCAAGTCGTTGCTACACCGACAAATCTGCGACAGCGACTCCTTCGGAAAGGCGGTGGTGAGGCCATTGAAGAGTGTCTCGATGATGAGCGGTCCTCGGATCAGCGCCGCCGAACAGTACTGCAGCACCTGCAATGACACATACGCACGTCAGGGGAGGAACGTAAAGGTGGACACACACACACACACACACACACACACACACACACACACACACACACACACACACTTACTATAAAATTTGTCTTTATATGTAACTTGATACGTATAAAACTATAAGTAAACAGGTAAATGAATAAATAAACAAACATACTGCAGCATAATAAATGTGCAGACAGCCCCCTAAATGCCACTTTTCAACACTTCAATCTGGACATAATTTACAATCCACATATATCCACACATTACGACGTCCATCAACACCAGTGAGTGTATATTTACAACTCCCAGTGTATACATTAACTACCTGCGGAGGCCCAGCCATGCACCGCTCCTAGCTGCTCTGTACCCCCGTCCAGCCTTACCTTCGACGGGGGCAGGGGGCAGGACGGGGCGGGGGTGCCAACGCCAAATATTTACATGCACACTATGAGGACGCTTCGCTACACACACACACACACACACACACACACACACACACACACACACACACACACACACACACACATGGATACAGGAAGCTTTGAATTAGAACCAAAGATTCCAAGTATCAAAAAGGTAACCTATTTGAGCAAACTATGCCGTATAATCCACTGAATTTTATTCACTACTTTTCAAATCATACATTCCTTTCGTTGATAATTATCTAAACTCCTTTCTGCAGCCTCATTTTATCTTTTTCTTCCAAACTTCCACAGAAACCTTTGAATATCTGTGAAACTTTCTTAAAAAAAGTGGTGGATTGATAAATGTTCCTTCCCCTCTCCTTGTGGGTGTTTGTTATATCGTTGCGTTAGGTTTAGTTTTGAAATACCCCTCACTGTTACTTGCCAGTTGGAGATTGTGTAATTAGGTGAAGGAGGATTTCAAAACTATAGCT
>JAPQNM010000008.1:3566977-3583292 GCA_029783475.1 Metacarcinus magister
CTATCAAACGAAACAATAGAATGTCTAGCAATAATTTCAAATAAATCTATTAAAATTAACATTTCTAAAATATAAATTAAGCCATTTGAAGTAGGAAATAAATAAATAAATACCCCTGTTGTCATCAAAATCGACCATAACACAGTGGCGACAACCGACAACTGCATTTGTTTACATTGACTGACGACGGCACACTATGGCGGTAAAGTCAAAGCAGGATGACGCCGTTGTGGCAGTAAATCTAGTCCTCTTCGTTTAAGTGGTCAGTTTCAGTGCACGACTAGTACTTAGCTCTGTACCAGGGAGAAAGGGTAAATATTATGAAGTACACCAGTCTCATACTGCTGGACGAAACAATTTTTTTCTGGTAGATTTTGATGTCTCGAATGAATTTCACCTGGTTGGCTACCCTGTTACACGTTTTTATTATAAATATTTCGAGGGAGATTAGCTAGTTTGAAATAAGGGAAGCCCACAACTGCTGGCACGCCAGCCCCTCTTCTATGAATGTCAATAATGAGGAAGATCAGGATAAGGGGCTGAGTTTTGTGCCATGTGCACAAAAGATACACAGCTGAGAAAATTACAGAGTAGAGCTTTAATGTCAGTCGACATATTCAGAGTGTTTGTCCCAGTTAGACATGTATATTGTTCCCGTCGCAACAAAAGCCTCACTCCGCTGTTGCGCCAGCCATTTTTAATGTAACTATATAACCAGTAAGATTAAGTTATTTTTTATCAAGCTGAAAAGTGCAACATGTGCGGCAATATCTGACTACAAAAGAATTAGGAGTTGGTTTGATCATGTAGTAGCTTGCTGCGGAGTTAGTTGAAGTTGTAAAGGGCATCGCCGAGGTGGTCAGTGAGAGCTGCTTTAATGCTGTGATGTTCTGAATAGATACTACACTGTGAGGGAATGAGTTCCACATGTTGATCCCTTGGATATTAAAAAATCTAATATCTAGCTGGTAATGGACATAGAAAATGTTGTGTTGATGTCCTTTGGTGTAGGTGACAGGTGGGTTAATAAACGTCTCCAGATCTTATTGAGCAGCTATTGTGGAAAATTTGCCAATGTTTGATCATATCGTGTCGAAGCAATCGTCCCTGCACAGAGAATGATTTGCACAGAAAATAATTTCCGGGCCTGCAGACGTTCTTGATAAAGATTATCTAGTCCTAGTTAAAGTGACCATCAAATTAGCCCATTTAACATGAGTTCCTTGATTCTGGTATATATATATATATATATATATATATATATATATATATATATATATATATATATATATATATAATAGAAATTGCCAGAAATTTTACATAATTTTATGGGTGGGTGTAAAAGAAAGGAAAAAAAAGAAAATTGGTAGTTAGGGTTTATAATTATGTGAACACAGTCAGACTTCCCTTTTGCCCATTAGGATAACATGATTGAGGTACTATTTTAGTGTTTTCCCCCTCATTCATAAAAAATATTTTTATTTAGAGTATATGTATAATAACAAGAATTTAGGGGTTCTGCAAATGATCAGCAGGCTGCCCCTGTTTAATATTTAAAATCAACCTATGTCCACCTATTATTCCTATCAATAGTCTTCCCTTAAAGCTCTCTACTGAATCCACCCTAACTACCTGTCTACTTAGCCTGGCGTTCTTTCTCTGCAGGAATCCTGTGAAAGGGCAGTCCTGGCTTCTGTCCACCTCTGTTGGTACAGCCATATACATAGCATGTGTCAGGCATAGTCTTAGTTGACTGTCACTGCTATTACAGTGTTATAAACAGTCAAAGCACGCTCCCGTGGTCGAAGCAGTCCAGTTTGTTTACAATCATACAATGTGCTTGACCGGCAATTTGGCGGACCCTGGGGTGATGACGTCACGTGCAAGGTCTCTATATAATACTATTTACATATTGCTGTCACCATGTAATGTCGCTTCAGAAAAGTACTGACCCATCCTGACAGACAGTGCACAGTGATTCTATTGCTCGTTTTTTTCTTATCCTAACTCATAACAAAAGGTCAAGGTTAACATATTCGTTGATCCCATGATTCAAGATTGTTTTTTTGGACTACCTACTGACATTCAACTTTATGGTTCAGTTATTTGACGTTTCATGCAGTCATTCACATAGTTTCCCTCGACATATGTATATTACTACCATTGCTGTTATATCATTATGTATCATTATTTGTTTTTGTTACCGTTATTGATTTATTGAATAGGATCTCTTGTGTGCCCTAAACATAGACCGCAAATACTGTACGTAAGCGAGGAGCAAAGCAGTGCAAAATAGGTCGCACCGTCAAATATCTCTCAGCAAGTTTCCTTTTCATTGATTTTACGAATCAGCGGTAACTCTATCGACTTATATAGACAAAAGTGTTGGTTTCAGGCTTAGGTTGTTTTATTGGCTGTGAAATATGTTAGGATATAAATAGATCAGGCAAACAAGAGTAATGAGTACTACTGTACGTCTATGCAAGTGATCCTTCAAGTTGATCGGCACACATTTATCACATACATTATTTTACTGTACTTAATTATTTTTGAATGATGATGTATAGTGTACTTTAACACGAATTACCAGCAAAACCTGTAAAAAAACAAAAATGTAAAAACGTTGAAGCCAAAATGCGCGCCTCTCAAAGACTCAAACAGGTGTAGGGCGCATGTCAAGAGTTGAAGGCAACACTGAAGCTTGCTTGCATTGTGACGCCTCCCCCCAATATCCATGACTGCCAGTGACACTAGTTTATCAGGATGTTCATGTGTGCTAACAGTGTTTACCTTCATCCTTGCTCCTATCCCATCCAACAGCAACGGTGTGCAGACGATGCGTGAGGCAGCCAAATAACTCTTGTATTGTAAACGGAACACCAACGCGGGCTATGTGATGTAAGTTGTGGAAGCCTTCATCTTGTATATTTGTTGTTTGTAGTATTGTGGGTCTTCTACCTATCTTGTAGTGCATACACCCTGTGGTTAAGATTGTTATTAGAAGGCTATCATACTTGTCAATGGTATACACTTGCCCAAACGTATTTTTTGGGGGGGTGGTATAAATTTTCAGCATACAGTATCCTATGATTTTCAAGACAAAACTATTGCTTAAATATTTCGATGTATTTTCAATTACTATCATAACTGTTTTTTGGCAAAATAGCTTTTGGTAAAGATTCGTTTCATGACCCACTCGATATCTCCTTATCTTTGTAATGCACTGCAAATTCAACCTCAGAAACTTGTTCAGATTACCTCAAACAGTTATGCCGCTGAATTACAGAATAAAATCAGATTTTTTTTTCTCCCTTAATAAATGGCTGGCTGCAAAACAAACATCAGATTAATTCAAAACCATCAAAATCTATCTGAAAAAAACTGTCGAATTTGCAGTGCATTATAAAGGTAAAGAGATATCGAGTAGGTCATGAAACGAATCTTTACCTAGCTTTTATCAAAAAAGAAATCTCTGCTCAACAAAGTTAATCAGGACAAAAATACCAAATAAATTCAAAACACATCAAAACCAATAAAAGCATTACCTCACAAACTACTAGTCACTTAAGTTTTCTCTGAATGGAATGCAGACAGTAGGTAAATATTATTGAAAGTGCTTAGAGATACAGCAGTCATACCGCGTTGTCATCCGATATTCCTACGGCTTGTGCCTTATTATTAACCTGGTAAACATCTTTCAAGTTATGTTAGGTTTGGTTCGGTTATATAAGCTTTTTACCCAAAAGTTAGGCACATGCCTTATCTATAAGCGAGCACTATGAGGATACAGGATTCGTTAGGTTATGGTTAGATTAGGTTATGTTAGGTTAGGTTATGTTAGGTTTGGTTGGGTATGGTTTGGTTCGGTTAGGCTCGGTTACTTACTACTTACTTAGTTTACTTAGTTAAGTTTAGAGGCCAATGCCTCACAGCCATGGTGGTCCACCGCTGCTCCCGTATTGAGCATCGTTTTTTGCAAGCTCAACTTGGTCAGGTATTGTGTTTGTGGCAGCTCTACATTTTCCAGTGTACCCGTTGACTGGTGGTTCATCTGGCAGGCTCGATAAGAATCTGTCCAGCTCTTTCTTGAATTTCGCCTCTGAGCATCCCGTCACATCCTCACTTTTCTGGGGAGGGAGTTGAAGGTCTTGGCTCCATTGTGACTTAGGCTGGATGCCAGCAGCGTTTTTATTCTTGTAGGAGCCTCTGAAGGAAGGGCCTGCCATTTACACTTTCTTCCAGTCCGGGTGTTGATTACTGGCTGCAGGGAACCCAATGTAGGGTCTGGTACCTGCCTTTCTGACACCTTCCAGGTGTATATTGCCCGGTACCTATCCCTTCTTCTCTGCTGGGAATACAGATTAAGTTCCTGCAGTCGCTGCCAGTAGTCGAGGGTGTTCATTCCATTGATGTTTCTGGTGAACGTTCTTTGGACTGATTCTAGGGCCTCAATTTCACTCTTTTTGTGAGGGGACCACAGTTGGCTGCAGTAGTCAAGGATGGGCTGCACCAAGGCTTGCCAAAGGGTCAGCATCACCTCTTTTTCCCTCGATTTAAATGTCCTGAGGACCCAGCCTGCCATTCCCTTGGCTTTGTTCACCGTTGTTTTGATGTAATGATGGAAGGTTGCCTCTTCATTAAGTTGAACACCAAGACATTTTACTGGTGGTTTTGAGATTATCTCGTCACCTCCTTCTGTGTGCAACTTGGTTGATTTTTTGATGTTTTGATGAGGGCCACATCTTAGTAGTTCAAATTTATTATCATTAAATTCCATATTACTACTTTCTGCCCATTTGTAGATTGTGTTGAGGTCATTTTGGAGGAGGCTTATGTCTTCTTCGTTGGTGATGACGTGGCTCAGGCTGGTGTCATCTGCGAATGATGATATGAAGGAGTTGCCAATTTCTTTGTCAATATCATTCATTAGCACCAGGAATAGCAGTGGTCCCAGTACTGATCCTTGTGGCACTCCACTAGTGACCTCTGACTGTTCTGAGGTGTGGCTGTCAACGGCAACTCTCTGCACCCTCGATGTTAAGAAGCTGTGCAGCCACACTCCCACTTTGCCAGTCATACCATAGGATCTCATCTTGTGGAGCAAGATGCCATGGTCAACCTTATCAAAAGCCTTGGCGAAGTCCAAAAACACCACATCCACATTTTTTCCTTCACCAAGTCTTTGAAGCAGCCAATCATAGTGTCTCAGAAGATTGGAGAGGCAAGACCTACCTTTTCGGAAGCCGTGCTGGTTTTCATTTTATTACCCAAAAGTTAGGCACGTGCCGTATCTATAAGCGAGCACTTACAGGTACGGCTGCTGTACCTGTAAGCACTGCCAATATTATTTTTTTCTTTATATATAAATAATATTTACCTACTGTCTGCATTCCATTCAGAGAGAAAACTTAAGTGACTAGTAGTTTGTGAGGTGATGCTTTCCAATGATGCAGGTAATTAAAGGTAAAAACGTTTGATGTGACTGTGACTGGATATTATGTTAGAATAATATTCTTTAGTGTGGTTTGCCTACCCAGCTGGGAGGTTATCATATGAGTATTGGTTGATAATCCTTTGGTGGGTAAAAAAAATTTCTATGGAAATGCACAGGAAAATGCAGTTTCCCTCCAAGTTCCCAAGCTTGTTGAAGGGGAAGGGCATGTCTAATACAAACCTAAAGCTACATATAACCATCCTGATGCCAAGAAAAGTATAAAAGCTTACAGAAACTGATGTTATGGTTAATTCTTAATTTGCTGAACCAGGTCAATGCTCAAAATACTCAAACACGATCTACACAATGAAAAGGGTAAGGATTTATTATTTGCAATAAACTGCACAATGATAAAAATTCTTTATTCAAACTTCTTGTTTTAATCATATATTTTTAAAGAATAAAGAAGCTGCCTGTCTGAGGTAGTGAAGCTGCATTTGTCAACAGAAACAATGAAAACTTCTATCAGTCATGAGGTTATACATGATGTTAGGTTTAATTGGAAAATGCTCTTAATTTGATTTGGATATTTGGAGATTATGTTTCCAAATAAAACCTAAAACAGCATTAACTTTGTAACCGAAGAAAAGTTATTATTTTTTGTTGATAGTTGTTGCTTTGCTGCCTGAGACTGGCAAATTCTTTATTCTCTGAAAATTGTAACTTTAAAAGAACGTTTGCACATAGAATTAATTTTATTTTGCAGAGAGGATAAGAATCTACATGTAGGTGAGTGTATGTCATTGAAAAGTATAATGGCGGTCCTAAATCATGATTCATAGGCTGACAAAAGTTATCTTAATAGCTATATAGTCACTGTGAGTAAAACTATTGAATACACCTTTGCACAGCAGTTAGCGAAGGACTGTTTATGATTAATGAGTGCATGCAAGTTTATTTAAGTTCTTTCTACTGTATGTTTACTGAAGTTTTTCAAAAATAAAATGTGGCCTGTTTTGCAGAGAGGATGGTGTCCACACGGGGAGTGAGGGTGAAGTTCAGCGAGGGAGAACGTGTCCTCTGTTATGAGCCAGATCCAACCAAAGCCAAGGTCCTCTACGACTCAAAGGTTCTAGAAGTAGTATTCACCAAAGATGGAAAAGGCCGCAAGCAAATAGAGTACTTGATCCACTTTCAGGTATATGTACTTATGTTATGCCATATCTGCACCTATTTAATATTTTATTAGTTCTGATCATGGAAGGAAGTGAAATCATGAAATATTAATAGATCGTATAACTGGTGTTCTTTGCCAGGGTTGGAACGCCTCCTGGGACCGGTGTGTCTCGGAGGATTTTGTGTTGAAGGACACTGACGAAAACAGAGATTTACAGAAACAGCTGGCAGACAAAGCCCAAATAAAACTGTAAGTCACATGTTTAGTCTATGTTTTTAGTCTTTGAACAATTATTTCAATGTATCAACATAAGTGAATGACTAAACAACCCATTACACTAATGCAACATGAATATGTAGCTATAGTTTTTCTTTTCTTTCAGGTCAATGAAATCTAACAGAGTGCTGATAGGAGGACCACTCTAGTGAGTTTTTATTGATGATTTTGTCTGACTCCTTCTACCCTTAAGCTTTTGGTATTGGTTCATCATATGCTTGAGAACTAGTTGAATGGTGTGTGGTAGGATATCTGCATTGACTTCATTATCCAGTGACATTTCCATTTGTCAACAGGTACATAAATGTTACCATCTTCAATTAGGTAATACAAGCCTCTGCAGCAGGGACTGTACAGCTATTACGTCCCATTGTTGCCTTTCTGTACATTCATGACTCACCTACTGTTAATTGTTAAAAGGGAAATGAATTTCATATAGTTGATTTTGATTTTTCATGTTGTGTATATGTAGCATGTTCTGTATTTGATTAATTACAAAATATCTGTGATTTTTTATTTGTTTAACATTTTTTTCTCCCCAATTATCAGTAAGGAACGGAAAAGAAAACGTCGACTGTCGGAAACCATAAGGGAGACAATTGAGAGAGAGCGGCAGGAGAGGGAACAGCAGGACGAATCAGAAACAAGCTCTCAGGTGGGTAAAGGTACACTAGTCTTACTATGTAAATCTTTTGTCAGAAGACTTGTGATCCAGCCTGCAAACTGAATATTGTAACAGACTTAAAAGTCTGGAAAATCAGGTATGCTATAATTCATGTATTGATTACTTAGAGAATGAAGACTGCAGTTTGTGACAAAGGTGTATTTGAGTGAAATTGAAAGTCCTAGTAGGAGTGGAAGGCCACTTGGAAGATGGAAGGATAGAGTAAAGGAGTATATGCATGAAAGAGGTGCTGATAAAGGGAAAGGGGTTTGAACAAGCAAGGATGAAGTGTAGCAATAGGAAGAAATAGAGGCTCTTCTGCCGTGGCCTTTCCCTTTTGGGGAGTTCCCAGAAGAAATGAGGCGTCCGAGACTAGAGATAGATATTGCCATTTTTTTATGTGATTAAACTGAATTGCAAGATAAATATAAACATATATCATTTATAAAATGGTCAATCATTGAATGAAATGATAACAGTTGATAGTTTTGCTATTCTGTAGTAGCATTATAAAAAATTATGCAATGTGAACATCTACCGTCAGTTTGGAGTTTAGATACATTACTTTCAAGACAAGTAAATACCTAGTGTTATTGAAGACTCATATAGACCAACATCACTTACCTAGACTGGGACAACTGTGACCGAGGAGGATGAAAGGGGATGGCCATTATCAGAAGGTGGTAGCAGCACTGGGGCAGAGGATGAGGACGAAGAGGAGGAAGGTGAGGCAGCCAGTGAAGACGAGCGGCACTTTCCTTTGGTGATCCCTGATAACTTGCGAGCAGTGCTGGAGCGAGACTACCACCTCATCAATGACAAGAATAAGGTGAAGCAATCATGTGTTGGTGATGCTCTCTCTCTCTCTCTCTCTCTCTCTCTCTCTCTCTCTCTCTCTCTCTCTCTCTCTCTCTCTCTCTCTCTCTCTCTCTCTCTCTCTCTCTTTTTTTTTCTTTTTTTCTTTTTTTCTTTATCTCTCCTTTATTTGGAGCTGCATTCATTGTATGTGCTAAAGTTTTCACAGTACTGTTTATTCTTTAGTTCGTTTGATTGTGCTCATTTATTTGGATATATTTTGTTGGGGTCAACCCTTTCCTGTTGATAATTTTTCATATATTTTTTTATTATCATTGTTTGTTTGCTCCTTTACTTTATTTTAGTTCTATTTTGGAAATGGTACTGAATGATGTGCCATCTCCAGTGTTGTTTTATGTGCCTGCATACTATCCTTCCATAGTTGTTCTTGTAACCTGAAAATAAGTCACATGAGTTTTTAAGGCAGGTGACGGTAATGTTTGGTTGGTACAATTTTATGATGCTACCTTCAGTAACTTTTAAAACTAAAGGAAGAATAACAAACTAGTAAATAAAAAATATATAAATACATGATCTAGAAGTATATTTGTTCTTTTTTCATATGAAATTCACATTAGTCTATCCTGCATATTAGTTGTATTGTCGTCAATCACTATTGGTGTGACTGAATGTCTTATTGACCTTTTATTCAAGCTATATATAGTAAAGTTTTTCTTTCTTTAGAGTTGTTGTTGTTGTTTTTTTTTTTTTATTTTATATATTATTTTATATATTATATTATATATATATATATATATTATATATTATTATATATATATATATATATATATATATATATATATATATATATATATATATATATATATATATACTAGATTCCTATTCTTATGTGTGTGTAAAATGATTACAAAATAATGTTTTTTTGTGTGACAGCTGCTGGACCTTCCAACAGAGAAGACCGTCCTCAGTCTCCTGGAGAATTATGTGAGGTTCTTTGCCATGCGATATCTAGCCAGAACCCGAGAGAAGAGGCGCACTGAGATCAAGGAAAAGGACAAATGCTTCATGACGTAAGTAATAGCAGCTCTATTCTTTCCCAGAAATAGAATTATTGGTATCTTCTATACGTAGAATAAAGATCAGATGCCTTTGGTTCACAAGCCTAGCACTGATAAGCTCCCATCCACAGGCTAGACTTGTGCAAAGAGGTGATGGATGGTCTGCGTGTTTGCTTTGACTTCCACATTGAGACATTGCTGCTGTACGCCCCTGAGCGTCGGCAGGCTGAACGCCTACGCACTGCACAGCCTGTCTACTCTAAGCAGTAAGTGTTATACTGACTGTATGCATCTCTGTGTCATCTTTACTACTGCATACAGCTTACATTTCTCATTACCTATCTCTATTTCTCTACCTCCCACTCTTGGCAAAGTGCTGTCCAGTCTTGACAATAATTTCTAATTTCAAAGCACCCATCCCTTATATTTCTAGTCTTGTCGTTAATATATTCAAACATTTAAAATTTTTGAGATAAGTTTGTATATGTACTATTTTATTCACACTACAGAAAGTTTTTTTTATATTAATTTTATAACTTACCAAACACTACAGCTATATGTTAATCTGCTTATTAATTATTATTCAAAAGAGGATTATTCTTTCTAGTTATAGCTGACACCTGTTCCAAAGTACTCCACCCATGGGATGACCACAACAGAAGAGTCCTTGCATTCCCTTATTGCATGCTATAATTTTCTCATTCTCCCTTCTTCCCTTTCTTTTCCTTCTACCAGATAACCATTGATATGTCCGAGTTTAGTCTGATCAAATTATGTAAATAACTTACATCCACTGTAACATAACCTACATTGATGCAGACTTGTACCATCTATCTGTGTCTATATAACCACATAATATCCCTCTTTAAAGGGTGGTAGCCAAGATAAGGTATTTAGAATCTGCATCCTGTCTTTTTGTTGGAGAGAATACGTAGGAGGGCCTTCCCAGACCCCTTGTTCTATCTATTGGTCAGCAATTATAACCTATAGGGAATACAGCAGAAGTATTTTTTAAGCTCTCCAGAAGACTGACTTGTACTACTTAATTATGATTTTAATGAAAATTCAGGGAAATGGATGGTGATGGGCCAGTAGTGGTGGAGGACCGAGAGAGTCTGGACGGTTTGTGTGGAGACAAGGATGATCTTGAAAATGAGATGATTCGAGCAAAGACAGAGTTAACCCCGAAGGAGGAAGACAAGGCCAAAGGTAAGGATTGAGTGATTTTAATCTTTTCCCTTGAGATATATGGTAGTCAATTAGTCACACAGGTATACAAATTCTGGCTATTTAAGTATCTATTTATGTAATTTTTAGGGTTTCCTGTGGCATCATAATCTACTTTAGATGTTTTGGTTTGGTTACATGAATGTGAAGATTTGTTTGACCAGATTAAGAAATGGTGGTGGGAACAGTCATTAGATAAAGTCTACATAATATATATACGATATCTTATTGCAGTGTCCACTTGTTATGCATCACTTGGTTTCAATTTTAATGCTAAAGGATGAGTTGAAAAATTTAGGGCTGGTATTGTCCTGCTTACCTTGCTATTGTTCTGATGCTAAGGTTGGTTCTACCTCCAGAGAGTGGTGGAAGGCGAATGCTGCGCTCCAAAAGACCGCTGTCGGGTGATTCCTGTTCTAATACTGAACGGGAGAAAGGAGTTTCCCTTGCATGGTGAGTGATTGCAACCATTCTCCTGGGTGAAGAAGGAAATACTGACATTATAGATCTTACTACTACTAGAAGTACTACTGCTATTATTACTAGTAGTAGTAGTAGTACCAGGGCCAGATTAAAGGGGGCTACAGGTGCTGTAGCCCCAGGGATCCCCCAGTTTAGAATAATAAGTGGTAGACATCGGCATATCATGAATATAGGGCACCACAGCTCTTGATCCGGCCCTGACTGTAGAAGGGGGGCAGAGTCAATGCCTTCTGAGAGACACAGGTGTTGGCAGAGCCCCTGGTCGCCAGTGTCCCCCACCCAAACTAGGCCCATGAGAACTAGATTACGTGCGTCAAAAAAGTCCTGGGCAAAAACATGCTAGACACACCTTGAGGGACCTTAAGGTAGCCCACAGCTGATAAAAAAAAAGATAATAAATAACTTCACAGGATTGGAATGATATATATACATTAAAAAAAGATAAAAAGATTTGTGATTTTTTCAAACAGTTCATTTCCTATATATGAGGGGTACCTCTCATGAAAAATACTTATCTACTAAAAAAAAAGCAAAAAAAAAAAGTATCATTAAAACTAAAAAAAAGTAATTCAAAACCATGATATGTTTTGTTCCCTTAGTAGAAAAAAATGACGAAAATACACCATAGAATCGATGAAGTTGAGATTAATTTTACAAATCCACAAGAGTCTGTAAGATGTTAAACATGTCATAAGGCTTAGTTATGAACTGCTTTGAGTTGTAAGAGGCATTACACTATATACATGGAAGTTAAGAATATATGTGTTCATTACGGGCAGGGACTCGTTTTGTGTTGTAAAGTGGAGGCACAATCGGCATCATGCAATCCTTTGAGTCAACACCTTCTAAGAGTCACATAAGGCATTGGCAGACCCCCATGGTCTCTATTGTCCCCCACCCAAACGAGGCCCATGAGAACTAGATTACGTGCATCAAAAGAGTCCCAGGCAAAAACATGCTGGACGTGCCTTGGGGAACTTTAAGGTAGCCCGCAGTGCCTATATAAGAAATCATTTTTTTAAAAATTCCACAGGATTGGAAGGATATATACATTAAAAAAAGGGAGAAAAGATATGAGATTTTTTCAAACAACTATTTCCTATATTTGAGGGGTATCTATCTCATGAAAAATACTTATCTACTAAAAAATGACAAAAAAAACAAACAAAAATATCATTAAAACTAAAAAAGTAATTCAAAACAATGATATGAATTTTCATTGGTAATTTTATAAGGAATGTTTGATATTTTTTTCATCAATATTGGTGGAGTATTAACTCTACAATAATGATTTATGTTTAAAAGAAAATTAAATCAATTTGATTTTAAAAATGAAATTTACAACCGAAATGATCTGAAACTTTGGTTAAAGTTTTACATTATTATTATGAATTATATAGTTTGAAAAGATCAAAATCCTTTGACAGATAAAAAAAAAATTTGTTCCCCGAGTAGAACAAAATGACGAAAATACACCATAGAATCGATGATGTTGAGATTAATTTTGGAAATCCACTAGAGTCTGTAAGATGGTTAAACATGTTGTAAGGCTTAGTTATGAGCTGCTTTGAGCTGTTTGAGGCAAAGTTGGACTTGTCTCTTGCCTGTTATTTGGCGTAGGTTTTTAGATTTTTTATAGTGACGCTTCGAATGTTTACATTCTCTCTTGAATATGTTGTGAATGCGAGAAGCTGTTGCTGCTAAAGCCTCAAATGTATATAAACATTGTAAGTCCCATCTGAGGACAGTATGGCAGCAATTTGGGTAGTCTTTGACCACTCGGCGATAATACCAAAGAATGAAAAGTGGCCAGCGGATATCGGGGGATTGAACCCGGGACCCTAGGTTCGCACTGTACCACTGCCTCCCTACCGCCCCAGGGCCCCCACTGAAAAGGGGCCCCCACAGTTTAGGATAATAAATGGTATACATAGGCATATCATGAATATAAGCCCCCACAAGTGTTGTCCCCAAGGTCCCCCATAGCTCTTGATTGGATTGATTGTGATAGGGAAAAAAAATCATCATTGAAAAGTATGTGAACATGAGTGTGTTGCTCAAAATATTTCAACAATTTCTCGATGGAGCATTGGATAGACACATCTAATGAATAATAAGTAGATATACCTTTAAAAGAAATACAAGCAGATAATACTAATTTTACAGTCTTTTAACACCATGTTTATAATGTTGTAAAGTCTATTATCTCTTTCCATGGGTCTTTTATGTTTTTGTTGTGTCTTGCCAGTGAGTCGGGGCGCAGCACCCCCACGACGGTGACCTCTGTTGGTAGTACAGCAGGAGTCAGCAGCTTGGGTCGTGGCACCCTGCCCTATGCTAACCTGCAGCACAACCAGCTTCAGGACTGGACCCTATTGCCCGAGACCTATAGACACCCTCCTCCGCCTGTACTTCTTTATGGCAACATCCACCTCCTCAGACTGTTTGGTTGGTTATTCCACTATGTTTGAATGAATATTATTCTTATTTATTATGAGTGGTTATTATTGTTATGAGTGGTGACATTATTACAACCATGTTCCCATCCTTGTACAGCTAACAAAGATGATTAACAGTCACCTCTTCTCATAACTACAAGCTTTGATTTACCTTGTCAGTTACAATATTGCTGCCACTGCGCACCTTTTTTTGTGATGAAAATATTAAAGCAGTGAATGCTGAGTTAAAGCAAGTATTACTCATTGTTCATCATGCTTGTTTACATCATATTAGTCAAAAGAAGACTCCTTAATGTTCATTTATCCCAACAGTGAAGCTGCCTGAGATCCTGTATAGAATGAATCTGTCTGAAAGCAAGAAGAAAGTCATCAGCAAGCACCTTGATTTGTTCCTTGAGTAAGTAGTGTTTAACCTTAGCCTGCAAAGGTCATGATGGCAATGTCATTTGTTATAACTGCTGTGGATTAGACTAAAAAAATTGTAAAATAATGACAAGTGGAATAAACCTCCACCTTGCATTGTAACACAATTCTATCTTTTAAACATAAACATGACGACCATCTCCTTCAATGAGGTTTCCAATAATGCTATATGACATAGTAATGACTTTATTGCTTCTGACTGTTTACTTCTGATTATGTTGGCTTTTCTTATGGTTACTCAATGTTAAAGACAAATCACCTAGCTTGGAACCTAGGGTCTGTGGTCTGAGTTTCTATTCTACCTCTAGTTTCTGATGCCTCGTTCCCTCCAGGAATGTCCCTCAAGGGGAATGTCCCCTGCATTTGTGTAATTATGTCCCTCAAGGGGAATGTCCCCTGCATTTGTGTAATTATATGTAAAATACAAAAGATGGTAAATTAATGTTTTTTATATAACTTTAGCTATTAAATAATGTTATGCTACCTAGTATTGTAAAATACATGCTCAAAGTCTAGATGTAAGCATTTTATTTAAGAAATTAAAGACTTTAAAGCCCTATTAAACTATGGTGAATTGTATGTTTGTTGTTTAATGTATACTAATGTTTGTGTTTTTCAGATACATCAGCACACACAGTGAGGAACTCTTCCTTGAATCACACTACATCAACAATATGGATGTGTGATGCCTTCGAGAATGGCAGTTCCAGAATCCATGGAAAGATAGGATGAGAGCATCATAAATAGGGAGCAGATCAAAGTCGAACAACAATGAAAAGAAAACTGGACATGGGCAGGACACGTCATGTGCCAAACAAATAATTGAGGGACAACTATAGTAATAAAATATCAACCTATGGACAATAAAAATAATCAGATCACCGTGGCCTCATGTTAAGAACAGTGTGAGAAACATAGATATAAAAAAAATCAATCACTGTAACAGAATTTTATGGCAGTCCAAGGTAGTTGGAATAAGCTATCTCCATACCTGGGTTATATCTTTTAAAAGACTATAATACACTTACAATTTAATAGTGTCCCTATGCCATAAATAATTGTATGAGTAATACAAAGGTGTTAGTATATGAAACTCATTCAGCATGTGCCTCTGCCCATGCTTTTAAAGGGAACATATAGTGCTCATGAATATTAAACATGCCGAGTGACGAAAATGGAAAAACATCACAATAACACCTATTAAGTTGAGGGATGGAATTTAGTATTTTGCATGTTTGTACTGTGTTAACTGTACTATTGTCCTTTTTGAATAAGCATAACCCAAAAAAGAAAGTAGTTTTGTGAATTCTGAAAGTGACAATGAAAAGCAATGGAAAACTGATGTCATGAGTTAGCAACCCCACTAAACACTTGTGTGGAGCAAACTGTCATGTGTGTTCCTATTACAATACAGTATAGGAAGGTCGGGGTTGAGAGTTCTATAATGCCCTATCAAGAAACAATACCAAAGCCTTGAAATAGGGACCTTGTACCTGCACAGGACCTAGACAAACATTTAAGGCTGGGAAAAGTGAATCAGACGGGTGTAAAAGAATGTGATTAATTTTAAGAAGTGATCTTTTTTACATTTGATTGAAGTTTCTCATTATGAATCTAGTGTAGCAAAATAAATGAGGATTATATTATGTGGGTCATGATGATGTCATTAAACACTGTGATTGAATAGAAGTCTCACTTATCCTGATATGCTTTCTTTTTATTTCTTTAATAGTTATCAAACAGAAGAGGTTAAGAAAATGGTAAGATAAAAAAGGAGATACAAGAAAACACTGGAAAGAAATGTACCAGAGTGAATAAGAAAGAAGAAAAAGGTAATATATAGAATGTAAAAGGAGATTTGAAAAGAGTTAGGTAAGGTGTGTAAATGGAGGAAATTGAAAGTGAATGAGTAAGAACAAAGTAACGAAGTGTACGATGACAGTAGATGGTGGGAGGATGAATGTAAGATTATGGAAGACAACTGAGAAATACAAGAAGGTTAAAAGACTACACTCGACCCTTGATTTAATGGGCATCAATTCAACTTACACCATCTGTTACCGGACAATACCATGCAAAAATTCTGCTGCTTGAAAAATGTGTCCGCTAGATCAGGGTTCTTCAAAGTACAGGTCACGACCCAGTATTGGGTCACAAGCTCATGTTCAGTGGGTCGCCACATAATAATGATGATGATGATGGTAATAATAATGATAATAAT
Organism: Metacarcinus magister; assembly: GCA_029783475.1. NCBI lineage: Eukaryota > Metazoa > Arthropoda > Malacostraca > Decapoda > Cancridae > Metacarcinus > Metacarcinus magister. The sequence continues at coordinate 3,583,216 of JAPQNM010000008.1, forward strand.
AATAACTAATAATAAAAATAATAATAATCCATAAGTTGTCATAAATTAGAGAGAGAGAGAGAGAGAGGAAAACGCTT
>JAPQNM010000008.1:3590892-3593392 GCA_029783475.1 Metacarcinus magister
AATAATTTAATACTTTAACCAAAGTTTTAAGTCATTTCACTTGAAACTTTTATTTCTAAAATCAAACTAATTTTGATTTAAATAAAAAAAAAGAACATAAATCATTACGGTAGAGTTAATATTCCATCAATGTTGCTGAAAAAAATATGAGACATTCCTTAGAAAATTACCAATGAAAAAACATATCATGGTTTTGAATTTAGTTTTTTTTGTTTTTATGATAATTGTTTTTTGTTTTTTGTGTATTTTTTTAAGTACATAAGTATTTTTCACGAGATAGATACCCCTCGAATATAGGAAATAGCTTTTAGAAAAAATCACGAATCTTTTTCTCTTTTCTTTAATGTATATAACCAATTCCGATCCTGTGAAGTGGTTCTTTTTTAATAGTATAGGAGCTGCTGGCTACCATTAAGGTCCCCCAAGGCGCGTACGGCATGTTTTTGTCTGGGACTCTTTCGACGTACGTAATCTAGTTTTCATGGTCCTCGTTTGGGTGGGGCACACCGGCGACCAGGGGCTCTGCCAACGCCTTATGTGTCTCTTAGAAGGCGTTGACTCTGACCCCCTCCCCCCCCACTTTACAACACAAAACGAGGCCCCTGCCCGTAAGGAACATATATTCTTATCTTCCACGTATATTCTTATAATGGCTCTAACAGCTCAAATCAGTTCATATGCCTTACGACATGTTGAACCATCTTACAGACTATCGTGGATTTCTAAAATTAATCTCAATCTCATCGATTCTATGGTTTATTTTCGTAATTTTTTTTCAACTCAGTGAACAAAAGTCTTAATTTGTCAATGAATTTTGATCCCTTTACCCTATGTTGTTTATAATAATAACATAATACTTTAACCAAAGTTTCAAGTAATTGAACTTGAAACTTATATTTCTAAAATCAAATTGATTTTGTTTTTGTAAAAAACATAAATCAGTATGGTAGATTTGATACTCCATCAATGTTGCTGAAAAAAAATCAGATATTTCTTATATAATTACTAATGAAAAAACATATCATGATTTCGAATTACTTTTTTCAGTTTTTCTGATAATTGTTTCTGTTTTATGGTGTCATTTCTTTAGTAGATAAGTATAATAGCTATTTGAAAAAAACTACAAAACTTTTCTCTTTTTTTTTTAATGTTTTAATGTTTTCAAACTTTTTTCGTGAGTGACCTTATTAGAAATATTTCAAGAAATCGGCAACCCATAGATAAATTTAAATTATACCTCCTGACTTGCTGTAAAACTTTTCTACATATAGTATGTACAGTATATCTATAGTGCATGTGTGTGTAAACAGCATATTACCTATCATAGTTATTACATGTTAATAGTGTAATAATTACAATTTCAATAAAGTAATTAAAATACATTAAAATCATAAGCCTATTCTGACTCAATGTTATTCTATGTCCCTGCGAACCATCAACATTCATCTCACGACACACCTTTGGGTCCCGATCCAGTTTGAGAATCACTGCTCTATGTACCCTTCACGCCTATAGCCTTCCTCCACCTTTCCATCTCTCTCTCTCTCTCTCTCTCTCTCTCTCTCTCTCTCTCTCTCTCTCTCTCTCTCTCTCTCTCTCTCTCTCTCTCTCTCTCTCTCTCTCTCTCTAATGGGAGTCGAAAATCTATTGAGGCTGACCTGACCATCAAGAGGAATTAGATCAGGGTCACTGATGATGCGTGTAATTGGAGGAGGAGGAGGAGGAGGAGGAGGAGGAGGAGGAGGAGGAGGAGGAGGAGGAGGAGGAGGAGGAGGAGGAGGAGGAGGAAGAGGAGGAGGAGGAAAGCTGGTTTTGTAAATCTACGGACGCCACCCCATTTATTTCAATTAGTTATTTTTTGGGGGTCGGCTGGTAAAATACACACAAACAAACAAACACACACACACACACACACACACACACACACACACACACACACACACACACACACACACACACACATACACACACACACACACACACACACACACATACACACACACACCCACACACAGACACACACACACACACACATATAAATACACACGCATAAACACACACACACACACACACACACAAACATATATATACACACACACACACACACACACACACACACACACACACACACACACACACACACACACACACACACATACACACACACACACACACACACACAACACAAGCACAAAGCACAAGGATATTTTCAAACTTCATATATGTGTGTGTGTGTGTGTGTGTGTGTGTGTGTGTGTGTGTGTGTGTGTGTGTGTGTGTGTGTGTGTGTGTGTGTGTCTGTGTGTGTGTGTGAACACGTGTGTGGGCGGTGAGTCCAATATGTGAGTTTGTCCTTCATACTTTTCATTCACAAGCCAACATCCCACGCCGCGGCAACCAATATCGTGCGCTCTCTCTCTCTCTCTCTCTCTCTCTCTCTCTCTCTCTCTCTCTCTCTCTCTCTCTCTCTCTCTCTCTCTCTCTCTCTCTCTCTCTCTCT
>JAPQNM010000008.1:3603392-3608392 GCA_029783475.1 Metacarcinus magister
CCTCCTCCTCCTCCTCCTCCTCCTCCTCCTCCTCCTCCTCCTCCTGTATTCCTTCTTCTCTTATTTAGTTTCATCATAACTACTATTATTTTTTCCTCCTGAGTTACCTCCTCCTCCTCCTCCTCCTCCTCCTCCTCCTCCCCTCCTCCTCCTCCTCCTCCTCCTCCTCCTCCTCTTCCTCCTCTTTTACAGCTTCTTCACTAAATAAAAAATGTATGATATGTTCTTCCTTTCACTTCCTGGAAACAAAGAGGGTGATGTGATCTCTCTCTCTCTCTCTCTCTCTCTCTCTCTCTCTCTCTCTCTCTCTCTCTCTCTCTCTCTCTCTCTCTCTCTCTCTCTCTCTCTCTCTCTCTCTCTCTCTCTCTCTCTCTCCCCAGGCAATTACTTAGCCTTGTGAATACCAACTCTAAGCTTCGTTTTACATATTTCCCTTAATTTCTTTGCTTTCACTTGGAGTTCCGCATTAAATTTCCTTCTTGGTGTGGCGCCAGGACCAACTTTTCCTTCCTTATTGTCACGCCAACATTTGCATAAGTAAACACACAAACAAACGCTTTTCTCTGCTAAATTTTCCCTCCTCCTCCACCTCCTCCTTGTGCACTTTCACATCGTCGTCGTTGTCCTCTTCGTTCTTCTTCTTCTTGAATTTCGCATTGCAAATATCAGTAAGTTAAATCTTAAAGAATTGTTTATAGCTACATAAAAAATGGAAATCATACCGCCGACGAAACCCTTATGGCAGATATTCTAAATAACTTTTTTGCATTAATTTGCATAGTTGAGAATACTATAGTAAACCAGCCCGTCCCACACAATCAGAATAATGGTGGCTACTTTAACACGTGTGTATTCCATGAAAAGGATATTCTACTCCCGATCAGTAATATGAAAATAAATAAAATTCCAGGACCGGACATTGTTTCACCGAGACTACTTAGAAGCAAAAAAACGAAATAGTCAAACCACTCTCCATCCTATTCAATAAATCACTTATTCTCGGCAAAGTCCCGCGCGAGTGGAAGCTAGCCAACGGCACTCATTTACAAAAAAGGTATTAAGTCTCATCCTGATAATTATAGACCTTCTAGTTTAACTTTTGTTGTAAGTAAATCAATGGAATCCATGATAAGAAACAAAAAAGTAGAATATCTAGAGAAAAACGACATCATTAAGGATTCACAACATGGGTTCAGATATAAACGTTCATGCCTTACTGGATTTCTTCAACGACGTATACAAAATGTTTAACAACACTAGGGCAGTCGACATAATATACCTTGACTTCCAAAAAGCGTTCGATAAAGTTCCACACAAACGACTCATAAGTAAAGTTAAAGCTCATGGCATAACCGGTAATCTTTGTAAATGGATAGAAAATTGGTTAACGGATCGAAAGCATCGAGTAGTATTAAACTGTAAAGCTTCTGACTGGATCAGTGTAAATTGTAGAGTTCCTCAAGGATCAGTCTTGGGACCTATACTATTTACTATCTACGTAAACGATATTGATGACACCATCGCTTGCAAAATATCAAAATTCGCAGACGACACAAAAATAGCAAACACAGTTATTACAGAAGTTCAACGTCAGATCATACAAAAGGATTTAAACACTTTAGTAGATTGGTCTGAAAAGTGGCAAATTAAATTTAACTTGGATAAAAGCCACGTACTTCATATCGGAAATTACAACCCTCTTACAAGTTAATCGATGAAAGACGTTCAACTCAAAAGTGTAGATAAAGAAAAAGACTTAGGCGTTATTATTACAAGTGATCTAAAACTGAGCAGCCAATGTACTGAAGTAATATAAACTGCAAACTAACTTGTCGGTTTCATTGGAAGAACGTTCAATTTTAAATCAGAAAAAGTGATATTTACGTTATATAACTCACTCGTGCGTCCCTATTTAGAATATTGTGTACAATTTTTGGTCACCCTATTTCAGGAAGGACATAGAAAAACTAGAGAGAATACAGCGTCACGTAACCAAAATTATACCAAGATTTCGTAACAAACCATACGAGAAACGACTCGCAGAACAAAAATTTATTTCCCCTAACGAAACGTAAGCTAAGAGGGGACTTCATTGCAATCTTTAAAATCTTCAAAGGTTATACTAACGTAAATCCAACGAAGCAAAATGTTTTTTTTTCTTTAATCGTGTTGTCAATGTCGTTAACTCAGCTACCGTTCAAACTTTTAAAAATCGTCTCGATAATCACTTCATATATAGTCCCCGGCGGGCATTGTTCTCTTCAGGCTAATTAATCATCTATTTTGTAGTTAGAGAAATCAAACAACCAAGTAGGGACCAGTAGGTCTGTTGCTGTTTGCATTTCTTTGTAATTCCTCCTCTGTAGCACTGGGGTCAAGGCGAAAAATCAGGTCAGAGTTAAAAATAAATTTTTTTTTTTTTTTTTTACTTGTGAATGTTACGTTTCCTCCAAGTTTTGCCTTTAATTAATAAGCTATGACATTATGAGGCTCTAGCTTTTGTGTGTGTATGTATATGTGTATATGTGTGTGTGTGTGTGTGTGTGTGTGTGTGTGTGTGTGTGTGTGTGTGTGTGTGTGTGTGTGTGTGTGTGTGTGTGTGTGTGTGTGTGTGTGTGTGTTTAATCTTTGATGGTGGAGGTTGGTGGGGGGCGGGAGGGGACGGATAGAGTACAGTTTATTTTTTTGCAAAACTTTGGAGTCAAAGAGATGATTGGGTTGATAGAGGGTGGTGGGGTGTTAGTGGAGGTGGTGAAGGGTGGTGAGGGTGGAGGGGAGAGTTGTGGTGGCAGCAGAGTTGAATTCCTTGGAAAGAGAGAAAACTGAGGGGGGGGGTGAGGAGGAGGAGGAGGAGGAGGATGGAGATAGAAGACGAGGAGGGGATGAGGAGGTGGAAGACGAGGAGGGGAATGTGGAGGCAAACTGGCGCAACGGTGTGTTGTGTGGTAAGTTAGTAATGCCTGAGGTAGGTCAAGATAGGAGTAAGGTTGCTTCATACCTGTTTGTCAGCCTACCTGTCTCAACCCAACCATCAAATCCCCCTAAAAATGCACCTTAACCCTCTGGCCTTCAATTCCTTAAAAAATTTTAAAAAAACTTTAATTCCTGTCAATTTTTTTTTAACCTCATCAACGTCCTAATTAACCATTAACTATTCTTATATGACTTTTACCTTCCTTCCTTCCTTCCTTCTCTATTGCTATCTTCATTCTAATGTCTTACTGTCACTAATTTATCTTCCTTTCTTCTTTCTCTCCTTCCTATATCTTTAATTAATGTAATGGTGTCGTGTCTGTTTTAGTTAATCAGTCAATATATTAATTGACCTTGTACTCATCTCTCTCTCTCTCTCTCTCTCTCTCTCTCTCTCTCTCTCTCTCTCTCTCTCTCTCTCTCTCTCTCTCTCTCTCTCTCTCTCTCTCTCTCTCTCTCTCTCTTTCTTTATTCCTCCTTCTCTTCCTTCCCAGACTCGTTTAAAGACCAGTAGTAACACGTCACCTTCAAGATCGTCAATTTTTACACACTGAAATATTTCGTTTCACAATTTCACTTTTTTTCACATTTTTCCTCAACGAAGATTCTTTTTTTATGTATTCTTTATATTTTTCTTTCTCTACAGATTTCCACTTGTGAGTATATTCTGTTTTTGCATCCAGTGTCTCCTACCTCGATATAAAAATAAATAAACGAGTAAATACTTCATACTATGTTTCGCTTTATTTACTTTAAAAAAATATACAAATATTTTTTTGCACCAATTACTTTATTTGCTTAAAGGATGGAGGAGTACCACCTTACCATTCATTCTTTCCTTACCTGAATACCTGAGAAAGTGTAAAATGTCTTCAATTTATATACAGATTTTCTTTATCACTAAGGGAGACACATTTGTGAATAGCCTACCACTTATATGCACTCCTTCACATACCTATAGGGAGAGGAAATCTACTTTTTACCTCTTTATTTACCAACCTACTTACCTATCTACTTATCTATCTACCTTAATTACTTTATCACACATCTCTATTTCATTTACCTCTGTATCTATCTATATATCATCTATCTACCTATATATTTATTTATTAATCTACCTATCTATCAATCTAGTAATCAGCTGTATCCCTGCCCTCCATCTACCCCGTTATCAGTCTTTGTAACCAGATGAAACTCACTCCCTCGTAACCTCAATCAGGAGCCACTACCCCACCCCCAAAGTAAGTAATATGTACATCCCTTCCTTACCCCCCTTCCCTTCCTCCTCATCCTGCTGCTCCTTACCTGGTCTGAGTAACGCTCCAGCCTCGTATGTCGTGTGGGTACTAAGAGCAGCAGGTGGTGGTGGTGGTGGTTGAGTCATGGTGAGGTACAAGACCACCACCACCACCACCACCACCACCACCTCCTCCTCCTTAATATGCATGGAGAGCCTTAGAAATAATGACTATGAATACTTCGTGTCGATTGCGCATACTGGTGAGAGGAGAACACACACTACCGTGGTTCAGTAGTAATAACCCCGCCTATCACCCGGCATGGCGCTGGTTCGAACCCTACTCAGGTCGCTAAAAAAATTTCCATTGATAGGAAGCGATTACTGTCTCTCTTGAGCAAGGGGATGGGTGTGTGTGATGTGTAAGAGGTCTCAGCCTTACCCATATATCCGTGTCTACTATGAACTCTGAGCTCTTTCAGGGAGGATAATTGCTGACGATCACGAGTCTAGCGCGTGATCCTTCAGACGTAAGTGAATTTTAAACACACACACACACACACACACACACACACACACACACACACACACACACACACACACACACACACACACATATAATTAACTTAGTTTCCTTTTTATAACAATGATAGAAACTAGCTAACATAAATAGTTCGTGTAAATAGAAAATAATGAGATGAATAATTATAGAAACTGTAATCTGTAAGCTGAAATCCATACGCAATTTAAGCAAAAATATAGCAAGTAAAGAAAAATTCAGGCTGACTTT
>JAPQNM010000008.1:3615892-3625353 GCA_029783475.1 Metacarcinus magister
AAGGGGAGGAGGATTAAGGGGAGGAGGAGGAGGAGGAAGAGGAGGAGGAGGAAGGGGAGGAAGGGGAGGAGGAAGGGGAGGAGGAGAACTATGTATAGATTGCTAATACCCGTCACAAGACTGACTTATCTTGTATATACTACTTTTCTCTCTCTCTCTCTGTCCCCCACGCACACACACACACACACACACACACACACACACACACACACACACACACACACACACACACACACACACATCACACATGCATAACGGACACTACCTAGACGTGCATGAAGCTCTCAACAAGCAGATCACAAGCACACGTTCATTTCTTCCCTTCCAGGTTATCTTTACTTATCTGTATATAACCACACCTGTCCAAACACACCTTAAAACCAACCCAACCCAATCAAACACACCAAAACCCCACCTCTGTTATTCATCACAAAAGGAATTTATGTACAGGTAACGCAGGACAAAGACAGTCTCCTCGACAGGTTAATTAGGAGTCAGGTGATGTGGCCCTTCAACGTCGCCTGACCTGCGCACGTGCATCTTTACACGTAGATCTTGTCGCTGCTATTGAGAGGGACGACCACACAGCCCCACGACCACAGCCTCACGTCCACCACCACTACCACCACCACCACCACCACCACTCTTAACTTTACTTTTTATTTTCATCCTCATCCTTATCATTTTTTTTTCTACTTATTACACTATTTTTTTCTATTGTTACCATAATTTTTTCTTCTCTTTCTCCTCCTATATATTTTTTTTCCTACTACTCATCTTCCACTTATTTTTTCTGCTTTGGTAAACTTACTTTTTGTTATTCATTCATGTTCTTGTTCTCTCATTTCTTCTTATGACTATCATTCTACTTTCACTCCTTTAATAATATACGTTTCTGCTTATCATAGTCATCTTCTAACTGTTCTTTTTCTTTCATTCCTCTTCCTCCTCCTCCTCCTCTTCCTTGCATCTTCATAACCTACAGTATCATCACACACTCCTCCAACCTACTTTCCATCCTGCAGCCTACTTCACTACCTTTAACTGCAGCTTATCACATTAATCATCAATACCTCATAACCTACCTTAGCGTATAACCTGCATCCTGGTCTACCTTACCACCTCATTCATGTGACCTGCACCCTACCCTACCCTGGCTTGCTTTGACCTAGCTCTACATCCTGTTTTTAACCTGTATTAGAGTGACCTACCTTAACCAGTTTTAGTCATTTTAAAGCCTAATACTTGTCTCTCTTGCTTTACCCTTACCTTACCCTTGCCTTACCCTTGCCTTACCCTTGCCTTACCCTTGCCTTGCCCTTGCCTTGCCCTTGCCTTGCCCTTGCCTTAACCTCTCTCCACCCTTCAACCTGCTGTCTCTTCTGACCTGCCTGACCGCCTGGCCGTGCCCAACCACCTCTTTGCTACGCTTGACACAACCTGTACCTTACGTCCCCTAACTAAGAGGAAGACGAAGAGGAGAGGAAGGTAGTGGCAGTAAGAGGACGAAGAGGAGAGGAAGGTAGTGGCAGTAAGAGGACAAAGAGGAGTCTAGATGAGGTACTCTTTACTAAACAGAAGGAAAATGAGAATATATGAGTTTGATATGTATTGGCCAAAAAGGAAAATATAGGTATAAAAAAAAAAGTTGATAATTAGTAGATAAAGGAAAATAAAGAAGAGAGGAATTATATATTTTTTTTAATACATGAATAATAGAAAAAGAAATAAAAAAAAAGGGAAAGACGAAATACTATTCACTAAACAAAATAATAAAAATGAAATAAGATAACAGAAAAGAATAAAAGAAAAAGAAAAAAAGGATTATTTCCGTTTCTTTTACCAAGATTAAAACTAAATAAAAGTAGGAAAAATTTTTTTTAACGGAGATCCGTAGACAAAAAATTAAATATAATAGAAAAATAATAAACATGGAATAACACAAACAAAACAATGACAAAAACATAAAAGAAAAAGATAAAATAACAAAATAAATAAACATATATTACTATAAATGTAAATAAAGAAGACAAGGAAAACAACAAACAATAAATGATATAAATAACAAACAAACAGATAACAAAACAAAGAAGAAAAGAGAGATAAAGAAGATGAAAGGAAAAATGAGAGAAAATATAGAGCATCTAATAGAAAATAAAGAGAGAGAGAGAGAGAGAGGGAGAGAGAGAGAGAGAGAGAGAGAGAGAGAGAGAGAGAGAGAGAGAGAGAGAGAGAGAGAGAGAGAGAGAGAGAGAGAGAGAGAGAGAGAGAGAGAGAATCAGATTTGACCAAATGGAATGGATGGCAGGTTGATAGAAAATGGTGAGGAAATTAGTAAGGAATTAAATAAATACTTCTTGTCCGTATTTTCTCAGGAAGAGTCGGGTAGGGAACTGGAGCCAGTACAGATCTTTAGGGGACAAGAGGTTGATAAATTAAGCGAAATAGTCATAAGTAGGGAAGTAGTTAGCAAGGAAATAGATAGACTTAAAAAGACTAAATCTCCAGGGCCGGACGACATTTTTCCGAGGATTCTTAGGGAATGTAGAGAAGAACTCGTTGAACCCATTGCGATGATTTTTAGAAAATCCCTAGACACAGGAGTAGTTCCTAGGCTATGGAGGCAGGCAAATGTAGTTCCTATATTCAAGAAAGGAGATAAGGCAGAAAGTAGTAACTACCGCCCAATTAGTTTAACATCAGTGGTAGGCAAGATGTTAGAAGCTATCATAGCAAGGGCAATTAGAAAACATTTAGATGAACACAAGCTAATTAGACATAGTCAACATGGTTTTAGCAAGGGGAAGTCCTGCCTGACAAATTTATTATCCTTCTATAGGAAAGTATTTGAAACCATAGATAAGGGGGACGAGTATGATATAGTTTATTTGGACTTCAGTAAAGCCTTTGACAGAGTACCCCATAGGAGACTGTTAAGTAAAGTCAAGGCTCATGGCATAGGTGGGAAGTTACTAGAGTGGATTAGGGGATGGCTTACTAGTAGGGAACAGAGGGTACAGATTAATGGGAAGAAATCAGAATGGGGTAATGTCACTAGTGGGGTACCACAAGGATCAGTACTAGGACCATTGTTATTCATAATCTATATAAATGACTTAGAGACAGGAATAAACAGTGATATCAGTAAATTTGCCGATGACACAAAAATAGGAAGACCGGTAAAGAATTTAGATGATGCTAGGATGCTGCAGGATGACTTAAATAGGCTGTACGAGTGGTCAGAGAAATGGCAGATGCAGTTTAATGTTAACAAGTGTAGCATTATGAGTGTAGGTAAAGGTAATAGGTCTGTAGACTACACATTAAATGACAATACCTTAGGAAAGTCATATAGTGTGAGGGACTTAGGAGTTCAAATAAGCAGTGACTTGCGCCCCAGGGAACAGTGTATTATAGCTAGAAATAGAGCCAACAAGATAATGGGATTTATTAGTAGGTGTGTGACAAATAGGAGTTCTGAGGTCATTCTGAGGTTGTATTTAGCGCTAGTAAGACCCCACTTAGATTATGCAGCTCAGTTTTGGTCCCCTTATTATAGGAAAGATATAGGCTCCTTGGAGGCAGTCCAGAGAAGAATGACCAAGATGATTCAGGGGCTGAGAAATTTACCCTACAAAGATAGGTTAAAACGTCTTAATCTCCACTCCCTAGAGAGAAGGAGGGCAAGAGGGGATTTGATTGAGGTTTTCAAATGGGTAAAAGGAATTAATAAGGGTAACATTGATCAGGTTTTAGAATTTAGTAGTCAGGATAGAACACGTGGAAATGGGTACAAGCTAGAAAAACTTAGATTCAGGACAGACATAGGTAGATATTGGTTCACTAACAGAGTGGTGAACGATTGGAATAGGCTGGGTAGACACGTAGTAAGTGCTGAGTCAATAGATAGCTTTAAAAGACGGTTGGATCAGAGTATGGATAGGAATGACAGGTGGGATGGCTAAATATTGGATTATTCCAAGGGTGGGGGGCAAGGAGCTGCCTCGTGTAGGTCATTAACTGGCCTCTTGCAGTCTCCTCATTTCTTATGTTCTTATGTTCTTACATGACTAACCACATAAACATAACAATAACAAAAGCAACTGACTCCTTGTACACAAAGACGAAGAGGAGGAGGAGGAGGAGGAGGAGGAGGAGGAGGAGGAGGAGGAGGAGGAGGAGGAGGAGGAGGAGGAGGACGAGGAAGAAGAAAAAGAAAAAGAAAAGAATATGGGAATCAGGGTGCTGATAATGGAGTAATGAAACAGATTGAGAAGGAAAAAATGAGGAAGAAATCATGAGGAAAGGAAGAAAGGGAAATGAAAATAAAAGAAAGGAAGAAAAGAGGGGAAAAAGAGAGAGGAATAAGGTGGGTGAAGGAACAGGTGAGAAGAGGGAGAGACACGAGTTAAGGGAGGGAGGAGGGAAGGATAAAAGGGAGGAAAGGAGGGTATAAATGGCGCCAGGGCGACTACCCCTCACCTTGACCAATGATCTCTCCCTCCCTCTCCCTCAATTCTTAGTCTCCCTCTCTCTCTTTCTATCTCCCTTCTCTCTTACTCTTCTAAATAATTCCTCTCCCTCTACCTTCCTCCTTCTTTACACTTCATTCTCTCGCCCTCTCCTTTAATCACCCTTCCACTCCCTCTCTTTTACTCCCTAGACACTATTCTCCCTTTTTTCCTTTATTTCCTACCTTCTTTCTGCCTCTTCATAGTTTCCTTTCTTCTTATTCTCTCTTAGTTCCCTTCTTTAAGGTGCCTCATTTTTCTTATTATCTCTCTCTCTCTCTCTCTCTCTCCTCTCTCTCTCTCTTCTCTCTCTCTCTCTCTCTCTCTCTCTCTCTCTCTCTCTCTCTCTCTCTCTCTCTCTCTCTCTCTCTCTCTCTCTCTCTCTCTCTCTCTCTCTCTCTCTCTCTCTCTCTCTTTCTTTAACCTGTATATCTCTCCTCCCTCTATCTTTTTTTGTAAACTATCCCTCTCCCTCTATAATTATCTCCTATCACCTCCCATCATCTCCCCTCTCCTCCTCCTCCTCCTCCTCCTCCTCCTCCTCCTCCTCCTCCTCCCCTCACCAAACACCTATTATTACTATTATTATCTATTCCACATCCAGAGCGGGATCATCCACAACAAATCCACTTTTTGTTTATTTACGTCAGCACAGTTAGTCTTCCTTCAGGCATCTTCCCATCCCCCCCCTCTCCCTGTCTCTCTCTCTCTCTCTCTCTCTCTCTCTCTCTCTCTCTCTCCTCTCTCTCTCTCTCCTCTCTCTCTCCTCTCGCTCTCTCTCTCTCTCTTCTCTCTGTCTCTCCTCTCTCTCTCTCTCTCTCTGCTCTCTCTCTCCTCTCTCTCTCTCTCTCTCTCTCCTCTCTCTCTCATCTCTCTCTCTCTCTCTCCTCTCATCCTCTCTCTCATCCTCCTCTCTCTCTCTCTCCTCCTCTCTCTCTCTCTCTCTCCTCCTCTCTCTCTCTCTCTCTCTCTCCTCGTGCGTCGTAGGTGAAGGCAAGGTGAACTGGAGGAGAGAGGGAGGGAGGGAAGGAGGGAAGAACATGTAAAGGAAAGGAGGGAGAGAAGGAGGGAGGGAGGGAGGGAGGGAAGAAGGGAGGGAGGGAAGAAGGGAGGGAGGGATGAATGGAGGAAGATGGCAGCGAAGGGCTAATGGTGCTTTTCAAGGAAGGACAGAAGGAGGGAGGGAGAGAGGGAGGAAGGGAGAGAGGGAGAGAGAGAGAGAGAGAGAGAGAGAGAGAGAGAGAGAGAGAGAGAGAGAGAGAGAGAGAGAGAGAGAGAGGAGAGAGAGAGAAGAGAGAGAGAGAGAGAGAAAGGGGAGGAAGGGGAGGGGGGGTTAAAGAAAGGTAGAGAGAAAGGATCGAGAGGGCTACCGATGCTTCCTGGAGGGGTGTGGGGGAAGGAGGGAGGGGGAGAGAGAGGGAGAGAGAGAGAGAGAGAGAGAGAGAGAGAGAGAGAGAGAGAGAGAGAGAGAGAGAGAGAGAGAGAGAGAGAGAGAGAGAGAGAGAGAGAGAAAAGCCTTATAGAACAAGAAAGATAAGCATGAGAACAGGTGTAACTCTTGTGTAACAGGTGAGATACAACAGGTAAGTATGGACAACGGTAACAGGTGTAGAGAGGAACTGGTGAGAGAGGAACAAGTATGAAGGATAAAAGGATGATAAATAGTGAAGAAAAGGACAGCAGGTATGAACAAAACAGGTGGAACGAGTCTGGGAGGTGGGCCAAACCAGGTCTGGGAAGCGAGATGAGAACAGGTGTGGGGTAAAAAAAACAATACAAAACAGGACAGGTGTGTGTGTGTGTGTGTGTGTGTGTGTGTGTGTGTGTGTGTGTGTGTGTGTGTGTGTGTGTGTGTGTGTGTGTGTGTGTGTGTGTGTGTGAAGCCATAACAGACCTCATGTGAAAAAGTGAGACAAATACAGGTGTGGACAGTTACAAAACCACAGGTATAGGGGGGGGAAGGGAAACAGAGTACATAATGGAGATATAATCAAACAGGTGTGTAGAATAAGGAAAAAAAGGTGTAATAAGATGACCAAACAGGTGTATAGAGTGACACAGAAGACATATGGCGGGCCAGACGAAACAGGTGTGGCAGGTGTGTTTGTGAGGGAGGGAAGGAGGAAGGGAGGGAGGACTAGGGAGAGGGAGGGAGGAAGGGTTAGCGGGACGGAGAGGAGATCAGAGGAAGGAAGGGTTACAGGGAGGGAGGGTCAGAGAAAGGGAGGGCCACAGGGAGGGAGGGAGGGAGAGCTAGGGGGAGGGAAAACTAGAGGGAGAGAGGGATGGTTAGAGGGAGGAAGGGATAAAGGGGGGAAGGGCTAGAGGGAGGAAGGAATAGGGGAAGGGCTAGAGGGAGGGAGCGTCACCACCACCGTCACCGCCCCTCATAAGTTACTCTAAGACCAGGGCGGCAGGACAAACTAGCGACTCTCAGCGATTCCTTAGTTAACATGCAAGGCGACAACCGGACTCCTCGCATGTATATGTATGTATGCCTGTGTGTGTGTGTGTGTGTGTGTGTTGTGTGTTGTGTGTGTGTGTGTGTGTGTGTGTGTGTGTGTGTGTGTGTGTGTGTGTGTGTGTGTGTGTGTGTAGACTTAAATGGTGAAAGTAATGCCAATAACAGAGAAGTGAACTATACGTGCATGCGTTTGTGAGGGGTTGGGGGTTGGGGGTTGAGGGGTTGGGGTGTTGGGGGGGGAAGCAGGATGGTGTTGACCTTGGCCCCGACAGTGTCTCCTTTAGTCTAACACACACACACACCACACACACCACACACACACACACACACACACACACACACACACACACACCACACACACACACACAGGTAAATTCAGCATCAATGAGCTTACCTAGAAAGAAAACCTGGAGAGAAGGACGGAAAGGGGAAGTAAGGGAAGGTAGATAGAGGAGATGTGTGAGGGGAAATCAAGCCTAGAGGAGGAAAATGTGGAGGAAAAACGAAGCTACATTGGAGGGGAAAAAAAGGGAGGGGATAGGAGATGAGACAATACTAGAGGAAGGACAAACAGGATGCATGGAGGTAGAAAATAAGAGAATGGAGGATGGAGGAGAGGGAGACGGAGGAGGAAGAGAAGGAAGCATTAGAAGGAAACCAGCAATACCAATAACATCATTTAAACTATTACTATTACTATTAGTACTACTACTACTACTACTACTACTACTACTACTACTACTACTACTACTACTACAATTAATTTAGAAACAAACACACCATAATCACCACCACCCCCACCATGGGCAGGCATATCAAACACACCAGAATAGAATCACACCACCACCACCAATAAGAAAAAAAACTAAAATAATCACCACCACCAACAACAAATCACATGACTCAGCCTAACGTGGCGTACACACACACACACACACACACACACACACACACACACACACACACACACACACACACACACACACACACACACACACACACACTGGGTGGAGAGGGACAGTGTTACCTCAGTCAGTATTGGACCACTGCCCACTACCCTTTACCACCACCACCACCACCTCCTCCTCCTCCTCCTCCTCCTCCTCCTCCTCCTCCTCCTCCTTCCCCTCCTTCCTCTCCTTCCCCTCCTTCCCCTCCTTCCCCTCCTCCTTCTGCTCCTCATCCCCCTCCTCCTCCTCCTCCTCCTCCTCCTCCTCCTCCTCCTCCTCCTCCTCCTCCTCCTCCTCCTCCTTCTCCTCTTTTTCCTTCTCCTCCTGTAATACAATGGTGTAAAAATGAGGCCTTGACTTAAGTAAGATTAAGTACGCTGTGAAGGAGGAAAGGCATAAGGAAGACCAGCTGGAGAAGGAGGAGGAGGAGGAGGAGGAGGAGGAGGAGGAGGAGGAGGAGGAGGAGGAGGAGGAGGAGGAGGAGGAGGAGGAGGAGGAGGAGGAGGAGGAGGAGGAGGAGGAGAAAGGCCAACTCACTAACACCATGGAACTCAAGGGAACAGCCGGGACAGGTTAGAAGAGGGAGGGACGAAGGAAGGACAGGAGGGAAGGAGAGTGCAAACAAGTAAAAGGGAGTACAAAGGAAGAAGCGAAAACAACAATCCTACTGGACCTAACGAGGCTGTCCAAATATTCACGAATCTATTTAAGAAAAAATGCTTCGCTTCGTTTGATCTAAAACGCTTACCAATAATCTTGAAACCATTGTTACGAGTGGTGCTTGTGAGATCGGTAGTTACATAGTCGTTTATTTGAACATTGTCAAGGGCATAGAAAATTTTAAATAAAGGACAGGATGGAAAAGAAAGACAGAAGGAGTGAAAAAGAGAACAGAAGGCGGGAAGGAGAGGACAGAATAAGGAAAGAATAAGACAAAAGGGAAGGAGAGGACAGAAGGAGGGAAGGAGAGGACAAAAGGAGTAAAGGAGTAAAGTACAGAGGAAAAAACAATAAAAATAATAAAAGGAACAGAGGACAAAAAAGAAAGAAAGGAAAAAGACAAAAAGGAATAAAAGAAAAAAAGGAAGACTGAAAAAAAGGAAGTATAAAAGGAAAAAATAAGATGGGAAGAAAGAAATGAAAACAAAAGTTTGCCTAAGGGGGAGGGAGGAGAAGGGGGGTAGCGGGCAGAGGGGGGTGGGGGGCTAATTAGGTTCGGTTTTATTGTATGGGAAGGGAGAGGGGGAGGGGTTAAGAGAGATGGAGCGACAGGAAAAGGAAGGGGGGAGGGAAGGGAGAGGAGAGAAGGGGGAAGGGAAGGGGGAGGGAGAGGGGAGAGAGGGGTAGAGGGAAAGAGGAGAAGAGGGGAGAAGGGGAGAAAGGAAGGAGAGGAGAGAGGGGAGAGGGCGGCATGGCGCGCTATGCGCAGCGGAGCGGCGCGGCTCTCGTTAGTGGTGTGGGTCCTTTCGCTGGATGTCTGGCGAGAGAGAGGAGGAGTGAGTTTGTTCTGTTCCTAGCTGCTCTTTCCTTGCAGGT
>JAPQNM010000008.1:3625453-3627953 GCA_029783475.1 Metacarcinus magister
ACACCTGGCCATCCATTACCTTGTATTCTGCTCGTTGCTCCCAAAATTACCTGTATAAAGCTACTAATTGACCACCTTGATACCTGGCCAACTCTAATGAGGAGGAGGAAGAGGAGGAGGAGAAGAAGGAGGAGCAACAGTAGGAGGAAAGGGAGAAGATTGTGGAGGAGGAGAAGGAAGAGAAGGAAGGAAGGAAGAAGAGTATTAGTGGGAGGAAAAGTAGGATGTGGGTGAGGAGGAAGAGATGTGCAAATGAAGGAAGAGGAAGAGAAGAAGAAGAAGAGGAAGAGGAGGAGGTTACTTTGCTAAATATTCTTCATAGATTTGTGGCGTGATTTTACTTTTTTTCTATTTTTTTTTTTTCTCTCTCTCTCTCTCTCTCTCTCTCTCTCTCTCTCTCTCTCTCTCTCTCTCTCTCTCTCTCTCTCTCTCTCTCTCTCTCTCTTATTATTCATGTTTGTTTCTATTCATTGATTTTTCCTATATCATTTTTTTCATGTATGTCTGTGTGTCTTGACTCTCTTGCTGTCTTGCTGTCTATCTTTCTTTCTTTTTTGTCTTTCTTGCAGTTTCTTTTTTTCATTTATTTTCTTTTTCTTTCTTTCTTTCATTCATACTTTCTAACATTTATGAAAATTCAAACATCATCCTCCCTTTAATTTTTGAGTATATTAATGTATAATTCCTCTCCTCTTCTCTCCTTCATACCGATCTTTATTCACCTTTTGTTTTATTCATGTTATTTATTAGTCCATTAATTCCACGTGTAGAATATAAATAATGTTGTTTTTTTTTCATTGCAATTAATTATTTTCTCTCTTAATTATCTTATTAATGAGACCTAACACTCATTTTTAATTTGTATTCTTGTATTTGCTTCTTTGTTTGTTTGTTTAAGAGGCGTGAGACTTAGATGCTTTATTGTTTCCGGTGAGATGGTTGAGGAGGAGGAAGAAGAGGAGGAGGAGGAGGAGGAGGAGGAGGAGGAGGAGGTGAGGTGAGGTGACAAACTCTTTATTGTGGCAAGAGAGGAGGAAAGCTGTGATGATAGGAAGGGAGGAGGAGGAGGAGGAGGAGGAGGAGGAGGAGGAGGAGGAGGAGAGATTGAAGCCTCCGTGAGATCCCCGATCGTCTCCCTTTTATGGAATGTGATCTCCTTCTTCCCTCCTCCTCCTCCTCCTCCTCCTCCTCCTCCTCCTCCTCCTCCTCCTCCTCCTCCTCCTCCTCCTCTCCTCCTTTTTCTCAATCCTTCAATATGACCCTTTATCTGAAACGTCTCACTTCTTCTTCTTCTTCCTCCTCCTCCTCCTCCTCCTCCTCCTCCTCCTCCTCCTCCTCCTCCTCTCTCTTCTTCATAACTGTTTTCTTGGTCATCTCCCTCCCCTCTTCCCAGGTTGGTCTCTCCCCACCTATTTATCTCCCCATCTCCTCCCTTCCTCCGTTACTCACTACATTCCTCCCTCTCCCCCCCTTCTCCCCTTCCCACACTCCTCCTTTCCCCTCCTCCCACACCTCCCTCCCACACCTACATTCCTATCTCCCACTTGTACCTCCTTCTACATTACCAATACTTTCTCTCTCTCTCTCTCTCTCTCTCTCTCTCTCTCTCTCTCTCTCTCTCTCTCTCTCTCTCTCTCTCTCTCTCTCTCTCACCACGACCTCCTTATTCATATGTTTATCTTTTTCTCCTCCGCCTCCTCCTCCTCCTCCTCCTCCTCCTCCTCCTCCTCCTCCTCCTCCTCCTCCTCCTCCTCCTCCTCCTCCTCCTCCTCTTTACGGTGTCAAAGATGTAACCCAGAAGTTTAAGCGGTCGATCAATCAAAGGGGAGGGGAGGGGAGGGGAGGGGAAAGAAGGGAAGAGGAGAGGTGGGGAGGGGAAGAGTTAGAAGGGGAGAGAGAGGGGAGGGAAAGTGAGTAGGAGGTGAGGGACGGGGGAGAGGAATGGAGGAGGAAGTGAGGGAGATAGGAGAAAGGGTGTGGGAGGGGGGTGAGGGGAGGTAAGGTGATGGGGGATGAGGGGAAAGGTGCGTTGGCCAGGTGTTGTCGATTCACCTGGTTAACGTCCTGGCTCAGGTGACGCCCAGGTGAGGGGAAGGAAAGGGGGGAGGGGAGTGAGGGAGGAAAGGAAGAAGGGAGGGATGGAAGGAATAAAGTTTGTTCATTGGCCTGTTATTTGTTTGTTTATTTATTTATTTATTTTTTTTTTGATGTATTTATTTAATCTTTCTTTCTTCTATTTCTTTCTTTCTATCTTTCATTATTTATTTGTTTGTGTGTTATTCATTTTATTTTGCTTATCGTGATATTCTTCCCTGCGTGTTTTTTTTTCTCTCTCTCTCTCTCTCTCTCTCTCCTCTCTCTCTCTCTCTCTCTCTCTCTCTGTCCTCGACCTGTTTTCTCTTTTTTCTCTCTCCCTTCGTGTCATTTTCTTCATGCTCACGACTTTGTATTTTCTTTTTAACCATTTTTTTTTTATTTGATTTAACTTCTTTTATTTACT
>JAPQNM010000008.1:3635453-3637953 GCA_029783475.1 Metacarcinus magister
TTCCCTCCTCCTCCTCCTCCTCCTCCTCCTCCTCCTCCTCCTTATAAACCCCTTAAACACCTGTCACAGATAAGCGTGTTTCCGGTTCCTCGTTTAATTAAGTTGTTTTTCAGTAAGTAAAGCGTTTTTCAGTAACTCGGTGTGGCATGGCATGGCGTGGCGTGGCGTGGCGGTGGTGATGATGGTAGTTGCGTTAAGGCGTGCGTGGTGTAGTAGTAGTGGTGTCCTGAAGGCGTGGCGTGGTGGTGTTGTCCTGAAGGTGTAGTGATAGTGTCCTTATGTGTGATGTCTGACGGAGGTTCTGGGTCAGGGCGACAGGCTGGCTGGCTGGCTGGCTGGAGGCGTCACCCCCATCACCCCACCACCTCCACCACATCCATTACCTACACCATTCTCCACCCACGCCACTCTCACTGTCCTCCTCCTCCTTCAAGTTTCAAGTTCAAGTAGTGAATGTAGGAGAGAGAGAGAGAGAGAGAGAGAGAGAGAGAGAGAGAGAGAGAGAGAGAGAGAGAGAGAGAGAGAGAGAGAGAGAGAGAGAGAGAGAGAGAGAGAGAGATTTTCAGTGCTGCGATACTATTATTTGTCTAACTGTGACGTTCACCTCGTGTGTGTGTGTGTGTGTGTGTGTGTGTGTGTGTGTGTGTCTGTGTGTCGCTTTCACCGACAAAGCTCCTCTTACTGAGTAACCAAGAGGAAGAGAATCGTGAGAGAATTTTATAGGTCGTGTGTGTGTGTGCGTGTGTGTGTGTGTGTGTGTGTGTGTGTGTGTGTGTGTGTGTGTGTGTGTGTGTGTGTGTGTGTGTGTGTGTGTGTGGTCACTTAAGTACATACAAACAAGAGGAAGAAGAGAAAGGAGAGTGGGTAGTCCTCTTCCTTACGCATTAGTCGCACTCCTCCTCCTCCTCGTTCATCACAAACAACCACACAAGGGTTAACAGGTCTGCTGCTGTTTATTCTTCCTTAGTGTTCCTCCTCCTTAACCCAGTAGGGAGAAGAAGAAGAAGGAGGAGGAGGAGGAGGAGGAGGAGGAGAATCACCTACCCCAGATCGCAATTCAGACCTACACCCAACACTCATGAATAGTGTATAAGTGGCCAGCAAGGTGAGGGGGAGGGGTGGGTCAGTGAGCTAAGGTAGGTTTGGTGAGGTAAGGTGATAGGGGAGGGGTGGGTGAGGTAAGGTGATGGGAGAGGGGTGGGTGAGGTAAGGTAAGGGAAGGGAGAGTGCGCGTCCCTCCCTGTCCCTCACCCTCTCACAGGCAGAACATCCGGATTTGAACTCTGGACGCTTCCATCACCGTCTGTCTGCATGTAGAGTGATGCACAAAAGCTACCCAGAATATTTTACCATTTTCCGTTTTCTTTCCTTTAGGTTCCCATCCATACGTTCTATACCTCGTTTTCTATCTTTAAGCCAATGGTGTTACTTCATTACCAACCAACCATTACTTTTTATGGTTATTTCATTTTTTATTACTCGTGTTTTATTTGTGTTTATCTCTATAAATCCCTGTCGTATATTTATTCTCGTGTTTTTGTTTTGGTATACCTGAGTACGTCCTGACACACACACACACACACACACAGGTAAGGACGAGAACCAGCTCCTAACCAGTTGACCCGCAAGACTAACCTTGAACACCAATAGGAAATGTCTAATGTATCTCAGGTGTGTGGGAAAAGGTAGTGACTCGCTGTGTCTCTCCTTCAGGTGTGTGTTTAGGAGTACACACGGGCAGGTGTACGTAGCAAGGTGGACTGGGGACGCTGGGACATGCACAGAAGGGTGAGGCGCGGCAGGGCGGGGTAGGAAGGGTTGGTGAGGCGGAGCAAGGCTTGGAGGGAAGGGGTGGAGTGGGAGGGAAGGAGATAGGTGGGGTGGGGCAGGGCGGGGCGGAATGGGAGAACATCCTGGGAAGGTTCTTTATGTCGCACCGTCACGCTGTCTGCCCCGTGTGAGGCAATCTTTCATCCCTGCCTCCTCTTCCTCCTTCTTCTACTAGTTACCTCTACTCAGTCCCAGTGCAGGTGTACGAGTGGTAGTAGTTACTTCACTGTTGCCCTTGTTGTGTGTGTGTGTGTGTGTGTTCGCAGTGTAGTCTAATGGTGGTGTCTTGCCTTGCAGGTTGCTCACGACTGCCGGGGTGACGCTGGCGCCCTCTACCACCAGTTCGGAGTTACCCTTCGGCACGTCTTCGACACACAGGTTAGTTCCGAGGGATGTCTAATGTCCAACTTTGCCCTCCTACCCTTGGACAGAACACACGTATTCCACATTGAAAATATACTGATTGATGAATGGATGAATAAACTAATACTAGCTTTCAACATTCACGTCATTTTTTTTTCACGTTATAGTCTTAGTTTGATTTTAGTTCCTGTGGTCACCGACAGGACTTCCGGAAATAATTGATGTAATCCACATTCAATTTTTTTCTTTCTTTCTTCCTACTCTCGTATTTTCTTCTCTGGAAATGGCATTCAGTCAACTTACCTTT
>JAPQNM010000008.1:3647953-3660453 GCA_029783475.1 Metacarcinus magister
GTGAACAATAAAGGACTCAAAATGGACCTCTGGTGCTCACCTACATTTACAGAAAATTTGTTGCTCAGCTTTCCACTTAACCTATCTTATTTGGTAGCATCTATGTACTTTGCCGTCACTACTTTTAACTAGACACTCCTCAATTCCGAACTTACTTATAGCCCATTTAACCACTTCTCTTAATACCCTATCAAAGAATTTCTCAAAATCAACAAGAATTAAGTTAAATTTTATTTATGTATGAAAATCTATCAGTAAAAAGAGTGAGGGTTCTCAGATAAAAACTACTAAAAGAAATATATTATAGAAATGTTCAAGTGAAACAGGACAAGAGAAAACTTACTTCCATGTGGATTGTGGTTGTGGTTCATATCTTTGTGGCACACTGAGTAACTAATGAGTCTCCTCCACCAGGGACGAATCTCCAGACAAGAATGGAGAAGATGACGACGATAACAGTGATGATGAGGATGAGTATGACCGTGATGGGATGGAGGACGCAGAGTTCCCCAGTTTGAGCAGCGTGGGATCTGGTGGTTCTGGAGGTTCTGGGGGTGGTCTATTGTCCCCACGTTGCAATGGTGAAGGTGAGGGGGATGGGTATGGGGGCTCCCCGTCCCTCACCACCAGCATGAACATGGTGGATCAGGTGCTGAGTAATGAGGCAATGGACCGCCTAGAAAAGATTGATCGCCTGGAGGCCATCCTGGCGGCTGCCACTCAGGGCTCTGGGGCGTCCTCGCCTGCAGCCCCCAGCAGCATCAGTCCCCCAGCCCCATGCTGCTGCCCGTGCCATGGATCCGCTCCCTCTTCCTCTCCTCATGCCGTGTCGCAGCATCCCTATGTGGTCGCTTCCCCTCAGTCCTCTGCCAGCAGGATTGATACTGGGTGTCAGACTCTTAGCACTGGCGACATTGTGATCACCAAAGTGTTCTTCCCAGATAGTCCTGATAATACAAAGGAAAAGAAGTGATGTGTACAGTGTGTGTATATAATTTTGTATATTTTTAATTATTCTTAAGAGTGGCTGCGACCACAGTGTGATAGTTAGATGGTGCCGTGTGCAGGCGCCTGTGATAGTGGCCCTTGGGCTCACGCAGCTAGTTAGGGCACCTGGCCTGCCTCGGTTATTTTTAGAACAAGACTGGCATCTTACACCTTGGTACCAGAAATGTCACGTCTTGTCTAAAATCTTTAACTGGTAAGTCTCCTAACCACCAGGTACTCTGGTGCCAGACTAACTCAAGCTTTAATGCCCAACACAAGTACATTACCAAAGTCTTTTTATCATTTTTCCAGGTACTTATTTTGCCAGATAGCCTTTTTAATCTCTTGTTATTAGACAATATACAGTAAATTCAGCTTACTTCTGTGCTGAAGTATTGCTAGAGTTGGGATGCTTATAGGGTTGGGAACATATCAATATATGCCTTCTTAGGTATATTAGGTTTATTTTGACGAACTCAATGGTATTTCTTGTGAAATACACTCATCATTGAGAGGAGCAGGTGAGGCCAGGTAAGACTATGACTTACCTGAAGAATGAAGCCTTCACTGCTAACAGTAATAAATCTTTGTTGAGTTACAGGTGTTTCTTTTGAGGAATTTCCTTACGTTAACTTTACATATGAGGTTAAAATTCTTGTTCTTAATAGAAGGCATGCACCAGACCTGGCTACTAAACCCATTTCTGGGAAGTCCTTCTAGTGGGCATCCACACAGGTATCTTTCCATTCTAAGCAATTCATGTCAATTCATCATAGACTTATCAATCTGGGGTTACTGGGAAGGTTTATGCTACTAGATGTCACCCATAAACCCAGTGAAGTGCTATGCTAGGATTCCAAAAGTTAGAATTAAAAGATTAAAGGATGCCCCCGAGCTAGGTAGGTAAAACCATACAATTCTGCTACGGTTAATGAGAGAGAAGCTGTTGTGAGCCAGGATTGAACTCACAACCCTTAGACCCTGCCCACATGGGTGAGCTTTGCTTGGCTAACTTTGCTTGGTGTGACGTCCGAAATGGAGAAACCACGAGCAAAGCTTCGTAAAGGTTTTCCCTAATGTTTAGCAATGTGTCGAGGCTTTGCCTGTTGGTCGTCAAGGTGGGTTTGGGATGAAGGTGCTTTCCTCAGGACATCATAGATTTGTTTGCATGTTTCTGGAATTATTTCACTGAAACTGTTTGGAAATCCTTGTGGTGTACTGTAATGATGTGTAGCTGCATCCTGTTGACAGAAACAGTAATGTTACCTGTAGTCAAGCTTCAACTGAAATACTCTGTCTCATGGTAGTATCTTGTTTGCTAATATATGGTTCCACTTTCGATAGGAGTTAATAAAAAGTGTTAGGGTCCATTCTCATGTAATTGACAAAATCTACTTCTGGTCCATGTTTCAATTGCGAACAACAAAATAAAAAAGGTGGAGGTGTTTTGTTCTACGTGAAAGCCAGTCATAACCCGACAGTCTTGCAAACTAAAAAAATAGATAATGTAGATGTTATACTTTTACAACTTAAAACACATTCTAAGAAAATTATTATCGGACTCATTTATAGATCACCAGCACACAATATTAATAGCGATAGAAAATTATTCAATCAGATAATGGAAGTAAGTAATTCATTTGAAAGTGTAATTTCTCTTAAATCTCATATGGGTCACAACTTACATAATAATTTGTTAGAGAGTGGCTTAAGTCAAAACGTAAACAAACCCATGAGAGGTGACAATATACTAGACCTTATATTTTCAACAAACGATGGTCTAGTAAGTAACGTTAATATGGGCCCAGAATTCAGCACCAGCGACCATCGAATTGTCTCTTAACATAAACTTCAAAGTTTACAAAGATAACATAAGTGAAGAACTTCTCTTCATATATCGCAAAGGTAGCTTTGAAGAATTGAGAAAGATATTGGTAGATACCAATTTGGGCGTAATAGAGAACGAAACCGATGTAAATAAATCATGGGAAAAATTCTATAACATCTTAAATGGAGCCGTTAAATTATGCATTCCAGTTTGTGAGACGTCCTTGTAAAATCAATAATAAACCAAAGTGGTGGAATAGCCAAATTGAGGCAGGATTATTACATAAAAAAAATACGCACACAATAAATATTCACTATCACAAAACGAAAACGATAAGATAGAATATGAAAGACAAAAATGATGATTAGACAAAGTAAAAATGATCTCGAAATATATATTGCAAATATAACAAAATCCAATCCCAAAGAATTTTACATCGGCGTATGTGATCAAAAAGTTATCACAACAAATATTGGCCCACTTAACAAATACAGAATCAGAAATGGCCGAAGTACTAAATGATTACTTTGCATCCGTTTTTACCGTTGAAAATACCAATGAAATCCAGGAAATAACCCCAGCTAAACCTAACTTAATTCCTTTAAGCGATTGTAACTTTACTGAGGATACTGTAACTAAGGAACTTGATAAAATTAAAGTAAATAAAATTCCTGGTCCTGATTGTATTGCACCGAGAGTCTTAAAAGAGGCAACATATCAAATCAGCAAACCACTTGCAATACTATTCAATAAATCATTAAATTCTGGAAAAGTTCCCAACATTTGGAAATTAGCAAATGTTACCACTATACAAAAAAAAAGGAGATAAAACACTACCGATTAACTACAGACCAATCAGCCTCACATCTGTAGTTGGTAATTTAATGGAAACTATAATGCGTGATAAACTAGTGACTTTCCTAGAAGAAAATACCATGATTAATAATTCTCAACATGGTTTCCGTAACAAACGCTCTTGCTTAACGAATCTTCTTGACTTTTATAACGATGTATTCAACATTTATGATGAGACAAAAACAGTAGATGTAATTTATCTTGACTTTCAAAAAACATTTAACTAAGTTCCCTATAAACAATTACTAGAAAAATTAAAGTCGCATGGCATAGCTGGGAAAATTCTTAAATGGCTTGAAGACTGGCTTTCCGAGAAGACAACGCGTTGTCATAAACGATATGTTATTTAACTAGCAAGACGTTAAAAGTGGTGTGCCACAGGGTTCAGTACTTGGCCCCATTCTTTTTCTAATTTATGTCTATGATATCGATGTAGGCCTCACCTGTAAGATATCAAAATTTATTGATGATACAAAAATCACGAGTAAATTAACTACAACCGCCGATAAACTACAATTTCAATCAAACCTCGACACCTTAGTCAGTTGGTCAAAAAAGTGGCAAATAAAATTTAATGTTGATAAATGTAAAGTTTTGCATATCAGTAACAATAATCAATACACTAAATATACAATGAATGGCTCTGAACTTTCCAAGGTTAACCATGAAAAAAACTTAGGGGTAACAATTAGTAACGACCTCAAACCAGGTAAATTGTTCAGACGTTGTTAAGAAAGCTAACAAACTGGCTTCATCGGTAGAATTTTTGAGTTTAAATCTGAAAAAAGTTATCCTTACATTATATAATGCACTCGTGCACCCTCATCTAGAATATTGCATTAAATTTTGGTCACCATACTATAAAAAAGATATTGATAAGCTGGAGAGAATACAAAGAAAAGTTACTAAAATTATCCCAAGATTGTGAAACAAGTCTTACGAAGAACGACTAAAGGAGCTGAAATTATTCAGTTTATCCAAATGTAGGCAACGAGGGGACCTAATTGAGGTATTAAAAATTTTCAGTGCACTGCATAGAGGCAAAGTTTTTTTTTTTTTTTTTTTTTTTTTTTTTTTAATTCTTATATTTTCTACCACGTTGTAAGTAGTCTAAATATCTCCTATAATCATGTGTGCCTAGGATATCAACGCATTGGAAGGGGAGTTGATGAGATACATAATAGTCTTTTGAATCACTGTCTTTACAATCATGTGTTGCATGACTTGTATTTTCTCACTGAGAGATAGCTTCCAAGTGTGCAGACAAGGGGTTTGTGTAGGGCTGGCATCTGGAGATTGGCAGAATTATTGATGAAGGTAATACAAAAAAAATATTGAAAATGATTGACAGATGAAAGTTTAGGAAGAGAATGAATGGAAAGAAAAGTTTAAGGTTGCAAGGTTCCAGGATGAAGGAGTATAAGAGGAATAAAAACAGAGTGGCTGAAGTGCTGATGGATGAATGAGAGAATGTGAATAGAGATGCAAATGCTGAGGAGGTTTTTCCAATCTTTAAAAAATGTATTGTTGGGTGTAATGGAAGGAATGATGGGGATGAAAGCGGTGAAATATGGGAAGAAGAAAGGGAATGGATGGTTGAGGAAGTGGTGAGAGAGAATAGCGATGCTTACAAGAAAAAATACTGGAAAAAATTTTGGTGAATGAGAATTGCAAGAAAAAAGGAATGTAAAGAACGTGAAAAGGATTAAACAATTAAAGATTAAAAGGCTCTATAGGAACGAAGTTAAGTCCAGAAAAATCATAACCTACAAAGTAGCATTGCCAAGACAGACTACGGTATTACTTTACATCTTCATCTGAATACTATAGAGAATTGAATTGAGGGTTATATTTTTACATTACCTGATGCATTCTGAGATTGTTTTCTTAATTACATTTCCGTAGCACATTCCTAGTTTCTGAGATATTCAGTGTTTTCTATAAGACTTTCTCTTCGAGAATAAGGTAAAGTTTAGTTTGGTTTGAACGAGGTTCTGTTATTTGTCAATATAGGTTAAGGTTTGGTCTAGGTTATGTTATGGTGAAGGTTTCAGGCTGTGCTCGTCATTATAACCAAATATAGGGTGAAATGCCTAATTTTTATAATATAAAAAGCTTAAATAGCTAAACCTAACCTAGCCTAACCTTAACCTAACCAACTTAACATAACATGGAAAATCTGCGTAACTACTGCTCAGATGATATTGATATAAATGGGAAGTCGTACATACTATACGTACTCAACACATCTGTGAAGGTTTCAGGCGGTGCTCACCATTATTTACCTAGCAAAGCGTCTTTGAAGTTATGATAGGTTGGTTATGTTGTTATGTTATGTTGGTTAGGATATGTTAAGTTATGGTTAGATTAAGGTTGTTATGTTAGGTTACGGTTATGTTGTGGTTAGGTTCGGTTCAGTTGGTTTCGGCTATATAAGATTTTTACATTTTATTACCCAAATCCAGAAAAAAATCTAAGTTGCGAACCCTTACTTTTGCGTAATAAAATGTAAAAATCTTATATAACCGAACCTAACCTAACTTAACCCAACCGTAACCTAACCATAACTTAACCTAACCTAACCAACCTAACATAACTTCAACCTAATATAACTTCAAAGACGTTTTGCGAGGTAAATAATGGTGAACACCGCCAGAAATCTTCACAGATGTGTTGATTACACTATGTATAGTATGTAGGACTTCATATTTATATCGATATCGTCCGAGCAGTAGTTATGCATATTTATCGGCAAAACTATTGTAGTTTCCTGGGAAATTCTGGATATTAGGTCCGTGTCACGTACAGAAACGAAACTCACATATCATGTAGAAGACTCGGTAATCGTGCCGTAAACGTAAAAAAAATGAGGTGCCCGCTTCTATTATAGTGTAGCCGTAATAGCACTCGAGTGTGGCAAAATTCAAATTTCAAAGTCCAGCGAGCTCTGCACCAGTCAAAAGTAAACATTGAAATGATTTTCTATTGTTTATGACTGGGATTTGTGGGTAACGGCATATAAGGATTTCATGATATCTATAGAACTGAACCCTCCAATCGCGCTGCCACTCGTTACTGCCATTCGTGCCGCTAGTTTATGCTAGGTTAATATCCTAGCGTCCAAGGGGGCTGCCCCCCCCCCCCGGCTAGATTAGGTTAGGTTAGTTTATGCTAGGTTAGGTTAGGGAAATTCGAAATTTTCAGGGAAATTTTCTTAGATTTTTGAAGGCCCATATATCGCTTATTTTTCATTCCCCCCCAAAAAAAAAACCCCGATTCCCCAAGGGCCCCAAAGCTTGTTTGAAGAGACAGGGAGGGTTGGTGAGGAATCGGGGAGGCGAACTTAATATCCAGAAATACCGTTTCCTGTTAGGAGACGGAATAACTGGTATGTACTTAACATTTGAAATACAAAACACCAACAAGATCTTAAAGCAAGTGCTAATTACCGTGACACTGCTCCTAGGCCGCAACACGTCACTATTAATTATACAAACAATATGAATATCCTCACAAAGGAGATACACAGGTTGTAAGTAAGTGACTGGCCCTTTAAATGGTGTAACAGAACTACAGGCAATCACTTAATCATCATACTGTAACTTCGTCTGACCTACCTGTATTACCACACGGACTGGGGAACATGAAAGAGGTGTTGATGTGCCCAGCTGCTCGCCACATTCACATGAAGCTGGTGACAATCACAGTAATAGTCAGACTGAGATGACCACATCTTGCTGTTCGGTCTGGATGGACGGCAGTGTGGAGAGTGTGTGACTACTGAACTGAACTGCTAGATATCAGCTGAACCTTCATATATCTCTTTTTTTTCTAATCTTCTTTCTTTCTTACGTACATTGGACGCGGGTTGTTTTACATTGAATACATGCACATATAAAAATATAAATAAAAAATAGGTAATATTAGCTTTCTATCGCATCACAGCGGTTGTACGAATGAGAGGATAGTATTCGAACATCGATTCGGACGAGCGCATTGCCATAATTAGTATAGTAGTTCGCGTTATTTTCACAGATAAAACTTGAGTGGACTCGGTCATTGCATAAGGTGAGGTATAATTACATTCCCGCGACATAGTCTACATACACTGATAAAAAGCAGGTGTTAATCATCCCCACAAGCACCTTGACCCTACAAGAGAAGTAACAATCACTCTGACCAATGCGGTGGTTCAACGAGAAAACTACATTGTTATTCTAGGTTAACAAACTTGATTAAATACACTATAACGCCTTACTTTTTATGAATTGAAAACAATATCATGAAAGATCTTTACAGTCTTAATTTAAAAGATAATTCTAAACTGCCTTGCGTGTACAATTCTGCTCAATGACTGAACGAAGAAATTACACACGAGATGCAATTAAAGCAAACACTTCACAACCATTTAAAAAACACTTAAAATCATCCACTTTCACGAGAAACATTCAGGCCGAAAATCAGTGAAAAAGAGGACGGATAACATTAAATACTATATAAAACATCTCAAACTAACGAACTTTCAAGAGACGATAATGAAGATACAGACGAATCACATAAAAAACCCCATTAGAATTAAGAAAACCACGTAGAAGACAATAAAACCTCATTATATAATTACTTAAAAAAATTAACTTCAACCGATAAATTAGGAGGGAGGAAAAGGGGAGGAAGAGCCTGACGAAGAGGACTCCTGTATCGGACTGGGCTTCTTCAGGAGGAAGGAGAAGGATCCGAAATGTCCGAGTCTTTCCATTAGTTCCTCGTTTTGACGTTGAAGGGCAAGGAGGGAAGGAGACCGTTCCGTCACCCCAACCACCAAGGCTTCACCGCTGGAGAAACTTTCGTCCACCACAACTGACACGCCTGGACCTGAGGATAGAGGGCGCGGTGTGAGGGAGTGACAATGAACAACACGTGATAAGTTAATCATTAGTTAGTTTCAATGTCAGTGGAATGGGGAGTTGATGGGATGCTTAGGAGTGGAGGAGTAGATTGCAAGTTGATGTGGAGTAGTAAGGAGAGGTTATGTGGTGATGTGGAGTGAGGGGCGCACTTACTTTGTGTGTGTGGGTGGATTCTTCCTTCCTGATTGATATCTAAGTCTTGTTTTTCCTCTTCTTCCTTTTCTTGTTCCTTTCCACTTTCCTCCTCCTCTTGCATCACTCCTTCGCTTATCTCCACTTCTCCCTCCGATCTCTGCTCCCGTTAAAAAGACAAAAATAACAAGAAAAATAAGCAAATTTACAAAACCATACACAAATCTCTCATACTAGTATAAAAAAAAACATAATTCTACCTGGATAATCACCATTAATAATCATGTTTACAATCTTATCGTGACATTGACCTGACCTGGCAAAGTGAGGGTGACGAAATGCCTGATCCTCCGCAGACCAGTAGAGGTAAGTGCCGCGTCGGGGGACACTCGCCGGACTCCCTTAAGCTTACCAAGAGCTCCCCTTCCGATACGCTGCGGCAGGTGGTATCTGGGGCCTACGGGAGGAAGGAAATGAGATGAAGAAGTAGTAAGAGGTGTTAAGAAGAATACAGGAGGAAAGGAAGGTAACAAAAGTGTTCTATGCCCAAACCACCCCAAAGGCACGACCCAAGGAGACACTTACCTCAGCTAACGACGAGGCAGTCACGTCAAGCGATGAATGGCACACGACAGACGGAGTTTCAGGTGACGTGACGCTGCGGACATCTTCGCTACCCATGTCCTCGTAACTCACGCCCTCTGCACTCATAGCCCCTCCCGCGGCAAAGTCAGCCTGAGTGCCCTGATCTATGAGGGTGATGTATCCTCCTTCTGGTGCGCCGTCAGGGCTACGAGGGGCGTCAGAGGGTGAGGGTGTCTTAATGGGCTGCACCACCAAGCCGACACGTACTGACGGAGGGGATGAAGGGGGACTAGCAGGATGGGGGGTGGCGCTGACGTGGCTAGGGGACAATTGTGGGGTACGTTGTGGGGTAAACACCTCTGGCGGCTTGCTTAAGGGTGGTGTGGGGGTGCGTGGTGGTGTCTGTGGGGGTGGGGGCCCTTGAGGAGGAGTCTTGGGGGGAGGCGAGGAGGATGGGGTGGGCACGGGTTCTCTCTTCTCTTCTTCATCCTCTTTCCTGGAGAGTTCAGGGGTTAAAGGGGTTTTTGGTGAAGGTTCCTTTCTCGGAGGGGGGGAAGGGGAAGGGGTGTTTGGTGTTGGAGAGCGTACGTGAGGCGGTGTGGGTGCGGAAAGAGGGTGGACGGGAGAGGCAGGAGGAGGGATGGGAGAGGCAGGAGGGAGTGAGGCAGGGGGGTGGATGGGCATGGCAGGAGGGAGTGAGACAGGAGGAGGGGATGACACGCCCTCCTCACCTCCGCTGGGCCTTGTAGGAAGTGACGCTTGTTCTGCCTCATGATTGGAAGCTTCGTTCTGATTTTTCTGAACCTTTGAAGGGAAAATAAGACCAATAATGAGGATGATGGTAATTGTAATAATAAAAAGTAATACTCAGCTAATCAGGCATTCTTTTTTTTTAAATCCTATTACACGATGATTGGCTGGCCAGGCGAGAGCTGCAGAACCGCCTAAGGTATATGAAACAATAGAACATCGCAGACAAAGATTATATGTCGTGTTTTATTGTGAAAAAAAACTACGTTATGCATCCCCGAAGTTCAAGGTTTCGAAGCGTTTACTGCTTGACTCGAACCTAACTTAACAACCATAGCCAGGCCTGCCAACCTTACTGCATCATTAAGAGCTTAATTGAACCATAATGAAAGGAAGTGGACCAGCCCTACAAGATATAAACATTATTTTCAACCGTATTTACATTAATACATTACCTACCAAGCTTTCTTTTCATCTGTTATTCACCTATTTCTCTGTGTTATCCATCTGATCTGCTTATTCATCTATTTTCATCTCTAAATCTAACCAGCACCTGCCTCTCAACACACCTGTGCCCTAACTCACCTGGCGGAGGGCGGCGGCCAGCCTCTCCCTCAACACCTTGGTCAGCACGGCCCGCGTCGCCACCACCACCGACTGTACGGGAGGGAGGGGGTAAAAAAGACCAAGATCCAGTAAACATAATCTAACGACTGATTTTACATTAATTTTGTTTTATCTATTGATCAATTAATTAATTTACATCGGTTACATATTTTCGTCGATAATTTCAGATCAAAATAAGAGTCTCTTAATATTTGTATGATGTAGATTGTCACTTTTATGAAATTATGACCATTGAAAAGAGAGTAATTATCATGATCTCGTACCTGAGTGCCCAGATCCTGCTCCTTTTTCTCCTCGTCCTGCTTCTCCTCTTCCTCTTCCCTCTCTTCGCTGTGTGCTTGACCCTCTGCCGCCCTTCCTTGGCCAGAACCTGCAGCCATAGCACTTGCTGAATCCGTACCGCCGCGTTTCCTGTTCTGCAGCCGATCCACCAGTCTGAAAAAGTAATGTGCAAGGCTAAGATCAACATTCGCATCCACCATTAATTTCAATAGCTATATACGATCTCTTCACATTGATCTTTTACTCAACTCGCCGCGGCCACAGGGTATCAGGGGGAATGAGCGACGCATAGGAAGGAAGAGCGTAATGGCAAGACTAGCTGTTGACGTCCTTATGTTTTATCCACAAGCAAAGACTGTCATTAAAAGATCATATGAAGGTAACAGAGCAGTTATTGGAATGGTTTTGCAATTGCCTGTATGGGTAGAATGAAGCATCTGTACATAATGAACGTGCTTAGTTTTGCATTCTATTGACCGACATTCTTTTCTCTGAATTTTGTTGGGTATCTCTCGCCTGTTCTAAAAAAAAAAGAATTCCCTTTTCTTTCCCCTCCCGCCTTGGATGCTATTAACCTCCAGAATTCCAATCAACACCAGGAAACGATTCTTACTTGTCCAGGATGCGCTGCCGAAAGTCCTGTTGACGTAACCTCTCTTCAGCCTCCCACACACAATGTCCAGCCTCGTCATCGTCATCTGCATCTACCTCCACGTGATTTCCAACGGTTACATCTCTCCACCCGACTTCTGGCAGGTAACCACGAAATCGCTCCTCGTCTGTACCTCCTTCAGTCCCTCCCACTGCGTTGTGTTCCGACTCATTTCTGCTGGAGATGTTCTTGTTTGTCTTGTTCCTCTCTCCATCGTGTGTGCGTGCCGCGTTCTCTTGGTCTTGGTATTCTGGGTTTTGTGAAATGATATGGTTGCCTCCTTCAGCGTCTCCGGTGGGTGAGACCATTACTGGCTTGGGTGGTGGTGACGGTGGTAATGGAGATGTCTGCTCTCCATTATCTACTTTGATTTGGCTTCCTCTTCTCACATAATTTCGCTTTTCATCACTACCATTCCCACTAGTGCTCGCAGCAACGACCTCACCACTATCACCACCCTCACTGTCACTATCCACCACTTTGTCACCGATACTTTCAGGCGAGGAACTTTCATCAGGGCTTCGATGCGTCACCTGAAACACCACGTTCCTCCGCTGGCCTCGGATGGACGGGTCTCCTTCAGGTTCAATGGAGATCCCCGGCATCCTCTCCACAGTGTTCCCTCGCGGTATATCCACAGAAGCTTGCGTGGATACCTGGAGGCTCGGTTTTGGGTCTTTCGCGGGCTTCTCTTGACGACCTGGAGGAACTACTTCTGCTTTGCCTTTCTGGGCTTCGCGGTTCAGTGTTACTCCGCGTCCCTGGCCTTCATGTTCATCCCGTTTTCTATTCGTCCTGTGTTCGCGGTGACTCCTCTGCTTCTTCACGCCGGGGAATTGGAAGAACAAGGGTGGCGGGCGGTAGACTGGGAAAGGAGTATTGGATTGGAGCTGCG
>JAPQNM010000008.1:3662953-3670453 GCA_029783475.1 Metacarcinus magister
CACACACCCACACCCACACCCACACCCACACCCACACCCACACACACACACACACACACACACACACCAGTCAAAGAAGTACGTGTTAGGCGTAAATATTAAACATAAATGTACATCACTGTATATATGTACGTACTTATATATATATATATATATATATATATATATATATATATATATATATATATATACATATATATATATATATATATATATATATATATATATATATATATATATATATATATGTATGTATACATATGTGTGTGTACGCATGTAGGGTGTATGTATCAGTGACATTAGTAGGTATGTACATATCAATCACATCCATACTAAAAACTAATCAAACAAACAAATAAATATACTTTACGTTTCTTATAATCCATCCTATAAACCGATAGGTTAAACATCAACAGGCAAACAAACAAACAATAACTAAACATACTTGCTAAAAAAAAATTTTTTTTAATTTTAATTCAACTCTTTAGATAATATAAAAAAAACTCTCATGACCTTAAATCTCCTTGTTTGCCTTGAGTAAGAGCTGTGAGGTGTAGGTGGAGGAGAGGCAAGCAAGGGAGGGAGGTGGAAGAAGGACAGGGAAGTTAAGCGGAGTAAAAAAAAACCAGGAAGGATGGAATTCCGGCATGACCTTGATAATTAAGGTGTCACGAATCATTATCTTGTGCATGATTAGAATAACTGAGGTCTAGAACAACCTTATCACATATACAAGAAAGGAAAACGTGATATATTTTTGAAGAGATAAGTTTAGGAAACAAAACTGCCTCCAGAAAGTTTCCAGCTATTTGTATTTGCAGAGTGTATAATATATGGGTTTTCAAAGTGGGCGTTTAAAAGATCCAGATGGGCGTTGAGGATAAACAAAGTTGCAGGGTGACATCAGAAGCAAATAATAATTAATACTTTGCTATAAAATCTATGATATAAAATCTAAAATAAATTATTGAACATGGATATCTAGTAATTCCATTTTAGTGTCTTTCATGCTGATCACGAATCTGGACTCAGTTTTCTGATTATTATAATATGGATTTTCGATCTTGTTGCCCGAAATTTTCACCATAATTGAGGTCAAACATTATTTTTTCCCCATTTTACAACGAAAATATTACTCCTACAGGAAAAATGCATAGAAACAAAAGTATGCATCTCAATAATATATATTGATTGCTGTCGTCATCTTTCAAATAAATCTTATACCTTTGTAGAAAATTTAAGTTTCGTGAAATAAATGAGTTCTTTTTTCCATTCATACATCTATACTTACATTTCAATTCCAGTTCAATACAGCTCAAAAGAACAGTCGTTTCCTGTTTTTTTCTCTGTATTTTATACTCATTTTACGTACATCTCATATTTTTCGAGTTATTTAAAAAAAACTTATTTCTGACAAGAATTCATGAAATTTTCGACACCGGAATCTCATGAAAATTGGTACATTAAAGTTGTCGGTCATGCTAAACACAACTCTGGCCTAAGTTTTCTGATTACTATAATATCAAACTCTATTTCACCCTTGCTTGTCTAATAAGAATAATAGAAATAACCATCATTTAACTTTACTGGGTGATGCTGGTCTCCTACGACAAAAATATAGATAACATACCCTAGATATAAATGATATAAAAGATTAATGTTATTTGGTTTCCCTTTCTATAAATGTTAGTGAATTACAACATATTAAAATTTTATTTTCCATTCCTACATCTATACCTACATTACAATTCCATTTCACTATAGCTCAAAAGAGTGTGCGTCTCTTGCTCTATCTTTACTACTATATAAATTTTCTATACTACTGCTACTATTACTACTGCTACTACTACTACTACTACTACTACTACTACTACTACTACTACTACTACTACTACTACTACTACTACTTCTACTACTACTACTACTACTACTACTACTACTACTACTACTACTACTACTACTACTACTACTACTACTACTACTACTACTACTACTACTTCTACTGCTACAATGGCTTACGATAATACATCTATAACTGTTATAATTATGTCAATTATCATTAATACTAATTAAATAATATCTTTCTGTCCACCTATTATACTTTAAGTTTTGTGTTCCTCTTCAGCCTCGACCACCATCACCACCACGACAGTCACCACCACCACAGCCATTGCCACACGAACCCCCTACCCCTCCACCCGCGCCTCCTTTTCTTCTGTGTCAAGGTCAAGATTCATCCTGTCCGACAACTAGAGACGGCAGGCGCCGTGGGCGAGGTAGGCAGGAACTGCTGCCAAATTTTTCCTCTCCGACATGCCCACCAGCTACTAAGCAAATAAGGCTTCATAAATGATTTTCTAAAGCGTTGAAAACAGCGGAGCACAATGCAACGGTAGTGGCTTGGGAATGGTGCCTCTTTGAAAAAAAAAGAGAGAGAGGAGAGAGAGAGAGAGAGAGAGAGAGAGAGAGAGAGAGAGAGAGAGAGAGAGGAGAGAGAGGAGAGAGAGAGAGAGAGAGAGAGAGAGAGAGAGAGAGAGGAGAGAGAGAGAGAGAGAGAGAGAGAGAGAGAGAGAGATGAGAGAGAGAGAGAGAGAGAGAGAGAGAGAGAGAGAGAGAGAGAGAGAGGAGAGAGAGAGAGAGAGAGAGAGAGAGAGAGAGAGAGAGAGAGAGAGAGAGAGAGAGAGAGAGAGAGAGAGAGAGAGGAGAGA
This sequence comes from Metacarcinus magister, assembly GCA_029783475.1. Lineage (NCBI taxonomy): Eukaryota > Metazoa > Arthropoda > Malacostraca > Decapoda > Cancridae > Metacarcinus > Metacarcinus magister. The sequence continues at coordinate 3,665,662 of JAPQNM010000008.1, forward strand.
GAGAGAGAGAGAGAGAGAGAGAGAGAATATATATATATATATATATATATATATAATATATATATATATATATATATATAGAGAGAGAGAGAGAGAGAGAGAGAGAGAGAGAGAGAGAGAGAGAGAGAGAGAGAGAGAGAGAGAGAGAGAGAGAGAGAGAGAGAGAGAGAGAGAGAGAGAGAGAGAGAGAGAGAGAGAGAGAGAGAGAGAGAGAGAGAGAGAGAGAGAGGAGAGAGAGAGAGAGAGAGAGAGAGAGGAGAGAGAGAGAGAGAGAGAGAGAGAGAGAGAGAGAGAGAGAGAGAGAGAGAGAGAGAGAGAGAGAGAGAGAGAGAGAGAGAGAGAGAGGAGAGAGAGAGAGAGAGAGAGAGAGAGAGAGGAGAGAGAGAGAGAGAGAGAGAGAGAGGAGAGAGAGAGAGAGAGAGGAGAGAGAGAGAGAGAGAGGAGAGAGAGAGAGAGAGAGAGAGAGAGAGAGAGAGAGAGAGAGAGAGAAAATACATGAGAATACATGAGAATACATGAGAAGAACAGACACCAGAAGACCTACTGGTCTATAACTAGGGTGTCTGCTGCACTACATACTACTACAAGGGCACTAAGAGTTTGAGAACAGGATAGAACAGAACAAGGCTCTCTCCCACCCTCCTCTCCCTCCGGCAACATGCCGGCAGGAAAAACAGATAGAAGGGAACACCATGACCTTGTGGAAAACATGGCCATGGACATTTTATACTAAAGAATGAAAATAGAGGAGGATACTATATTATACTAGACTAGACTACTATACTATACTATACTAGACTAGACTAGACTACACTACCACTAGTGATGGTACATCCTGGATGGAGAATATTATTTATATTGAATGAAATTACTGCCACTACACTTCTAATCTGAGATATAAGGACACAAGGATATAAGTTTCATAGAGACTCGCATTGTTTACTCTAAATTTTATGCTCATATTAAATGGGAACCAGTGAAGTAGACACAGACCAGAAGGACTTATACTGCAACTGTTGTCCAGGTAGAGATTTGATTCTCGTTTACGTCGGATCACAGGTGGATGCACCAGTACCCCGATAACCAACAGCTGCAGCCACCCACCAGTCTGAGTTACTTTACACCATGAATCCCTTAACAACCTTTTTTTAAAGTAAACCGGTTTCTCGGAAATGTTTGTCTAATCTGGATTTGAAAATGTCTATAGTTTTAGAACTAACTACTTGTCATGGGTGGAATTTGGAGCTGCGTGACAGAGGTGAGCTCCCATGGGTGGGGCTTGGAATGTTTCCTGTGGTCTACCACACACGTGGGGACGCTAATTTAAGCCGAATATTTCTCTCTGTGAGTCATAAAAGTAGCCGTGTCTGACCCAATCAGATCGGGGCATTTTAGACAATGGTTGAGTTGAAACCAAAATGCTTTATCTCCATGGGGGGGTATTATCAGGCTGGGAGACATTTTCTGCATGCAAGCAGGTCTACTTAATTGTAGAGATAGTTGCATGATGTGTAACATTTACGCGCATGTTAATTTGGGGTTGTGTTATAGGAATTAACACAACCAGAGATCGCCTTCTGGCAGTCAGTGGCATGTCGGTGACCTGGGCAGGGTAGCGACGAGCCGCCCTGACCCCGGGTGAACCGCGGGCAGTTGGTGTGGAGCAGCGGCTGTGTCAGGTCAGGTTGGGGTGGAATTCTTTTTCCACGCTGTTACTCGCGTCGCCATTGCAATCTTGCATAGTCCAAAGGGTGGACTGCAGTTGCATGGTGGCGTGAGGAATTGCGTGGAGTTTCTTTGGGAAGAAACTGGTGGGGATTAGGTGGTGAGTGAGGTGGAGTGAAGGTAAGTGGAGCCACGTGGAGCCACGTGGAGCCACGTGGAGTTAGCTAGCTAGTGGAGTTGCCTTGTGTGGAGAGGCTGAGCTAGAGAGTGGAGTAGCTAAAGTGGAAATGGAGGAACCATATTGCCACGTGCTCTGAGTCTTGCTGTGTGAGGCGGTGGAGCCTTGCTGTGTGAAGTGGAGTCACGTACAGCTACTCAGAGTTTAGCTAGCTAGTGGAGTTGCCTTGCGTGGAGAGGCTGAGTTAGAGAGTGGAGTAGCTAAGTGGAAATGGTAGGAACCATATTGCCACGTGCTCTGAGTCTTGCTGTGTGAGGCGGTGGAGCCTTGCTGTGTGAAGTGGAGTCACGTACAGCTACTCAGAGTTTAGCTAGCTAGTGGAGTTGCCTTGTGTGGAGAGGCTGAGCTAGAGAGTGGAGTAGCTAAAGTGGAAATGGAGGAACCATATTGCCACGTGCTCTGAGTCTTGCTGTGTGAGGCGGTGGAGCCTTGCTGTGTGAAGTGGAGTCACGTACAGCTACTCAGAGTTTAGCTAGCTAGTGGAGTTGCCTTGTGTGGAGAGGCTGAGCTAGTGAGGTGGAGTTTAACTAGCTGTGTGGAGAGAGAGGATTCGTCTCTGGGTGAGATTGAGCCTTTGTGTGGAGAGAGGTGGATTTGCGTGGAGTTTCTTTGCAGAAGAAACCGGCGGTGGAGTGAGGTGGAGTGTCTTGTGGAGCGGTGGAGCTACCCACGCCGCTACATCCACGCCCACGCTGAACCTACGTGTGTACTCCCGCGCGCGCCCCCTTGTGTGTACGCGTGCACGCGTACACACTACCTCCTCGAGAGAGGAAGGTCTTAAGTGGAGTAAGGAAACTCGTAAGGCTTACAATTAAGTTTTATAGCCAGGTAGCGAGTGAATGGGGTGTGAGTCTTAATCATGACTTCTTTTTCAGGGTGAACTTATTTAAATAAACTAAAGAAGTATGTCTACTTGTTTACTTAGCCAAACACTCTGGGTACATTAAGATTTAGAAACTTAGGCCCTACAGAGCCTCCGAAGGTGAGTGAATAGAGGTTGGTGTCGGAAGGCTGGTACATATCCTACAGTTTTATCATCACGAGTTCTACATAATATTGTTACTTACTTACAATAAATATTGTAAAGGGAGTGTAGACAAAAAACCCCCTATGACATTACTGATGCTAGGAGTCTATTCCAATGGTCAACAACTCTAACATTGAAGTATGACTTACGAGCAATTGTGTTAAATTTTTGTACTTTTAATTTCATACCGTTACCTCTCGTTACTGACGCGTTATTCATTTAAAAAAGTACTTCTGGATTGATTTTGTCATATTTATTTAATATTTCAAAGACTTCAATCATATCTCCCCTAATTCTTCGCTTATGGAGAGTGAACATGTCTAACTGTTTTAATCGTTCCTCATATGACAAATTACGCAATGTAGGAATAAGTTTTGTTGCTCGTCTCTGTACTCTTTCTAGCAAGTTTTGGTCTTTAATGTAGTTTGATGACCAGAATTGTATCGCATATTCAAGGTGTGGCCTTACAAATGCCGTATAGAGTTTTTTCATTACTTCTGGTGCTTTGTGATCAAAATTTCTTGAAATTAGCCCTAACATCATATTTGCTTTCTTACTGGCAGCTATGGACTGATCACTCACTTTTAGATTACAGTTAATGATTACACCAAGATCCTTTCCTTGTTTGACTTTATCGAGCTCCTGATCATACATTTTGTATTTAAAATTTGGATTTTTATCGCCAATATGCATAACCTTACATTTGTCTGTATTAAAGGACATTAACCATTTCTCACTCCAATCGATTAGTTTGTTTAAATCATCCTGAATTTTATCACAGTCTTCAGTGCATATTACTTTACCGCCAAGTTTTGTATCGTCTGCGAATTTTGCTAATTTTGACAAAAGATTGCCTTCTAAATCATTTACATATATGATGAAGAGTGTGGGTCCCAGGACCGACCCTTGAGGTACACCACTAATTACGTTTTGCCAATCAGACACTTCGCCATTTAGAACAACTCGTTGTTGTCGGTCTGAGAGCCAGTCTTCAATCCACGCGCATAGATGCTCTCCTATTCCATGTGCCCTCAATTTCGATATCAGCCGTTTATGAGGAACTTTATCAAATGCTTTTTGAAAATCCAAGTAAATCACATCATATGGCTCCCGGACATCCCAACTCGCGTAAACATCATTAAAGAAATCTAACAGATTAGTCAGACATGATTTATTACTACGAAATCCGTGCTGGTTTTCCGTTATTAATTAATTTTTCTCGAGGAACTCAACTATTTTATCCCTGATGATCTTTTCAAAAAGTTTAATTAACACTGACGTTAGACTAATGGGTCGATAGTTAGCAGCTTGTTTCTTTTCTCCCTTCTTAAAGATGGGGGTTATGTTTGCTCTTTTCCATGCACGAGGTACTCTAGCTTGTGTTAATGATTTATTGAATAAACTTGTTATAGGAGTTTCTAGCTGCGCACAACATTCTTTAAGTAGCCGTGGTGAAATTTCATCAGGACCAACGGACTTATTTGGATCAATCTTTTGTAAATATTTACGAACCTCATGTGCTTGAATTTCGGTTATGATGAGCTTTTCTTCATCGGGGCCTTGAAATATATTCGACGGGGTAGGGATATCTGCTTTACCTTCCTCAGTAAAGACGCTACTGAACGTTGAATTAAGTATAGAGGCCATATCTTTGTCATCGCTTATTAGTTTATTATCATTATCTACTAGTGGGCCTATATTATATCTTACGGTTTTTTTGTTTCGTATATAACTATAAAACAATTTGGGATTTTTCTTTGCTTCGTGAGATATCCTTACTTCATACTCGCGCTTTTTTTTTCCTTATCTCTTTTTCACACGTTCTTTTAAGATCAACGTAACTGTTGAAATCTGAGGTTAGC
>JAPQNM010000008.1:3675453-3677953 GCA_029783475.1 Metacarcinus magister
GGATAGTTATCTGGAAGGTTATGTCGAGTAGATAGTTGTAGAAATTGAGTTTTTGAGGCATTGAACAAAACTAGGTTTGCTCTGCCCCAATCAGAAACAAGTGAAAGATCAGAAGTTAAGCGTTCTATAGCATCTCGCCTTGAGTCATTTAATTCTTGTTGGGTTGGGCGTCTGTTGTACGACGTTGAAAAATGCAAGGTGGTGTCATCAGCATAGGAGTGGATAGGGCATTGAGTCAGATTTAGGAGATCATTGATGAATAATAGAAAGAGAGTGGGTGATAGGACAGAACCCTGAGGAACACCACTGTTGATAGTTTTAGGAGAAGAACAATGGCCGTCCACTACAGCAGCAATAGACCGGTCGGAAAGGAAACTAGAGATGAAGGTACAGAGAGAATGATAGAATCCGTAGGAGGGTAGTTTAGAAATTAAAGATTTATGCCAGACTCTATCGAAGGCTTTCGATATGTCAAGGCCGACAGCAAAGGTTTCACCAAAGTCCCTAAAAGAGGATGACCAAGATTCAGTTAGGAAAGCAAGAAGATCACCAGTAGATCGGCCTTTACGGAAACCATACTGGCAATCAGAGAGAAGGTTGTGAGCTGATAGATGCCTCATTATCTTCTTGTTAAGGACAGATTCAAAGGCTTTAGAGAGGCAGGAAATCAAAGCTATAGGGCGGTAGTTAGAAGGATTGGAGCGGTCACCCTTTTTAGGGACAGGTTAAATGTGAGCAAACTTCCAGCAAGAAGGATAGGTAGAAGTAGAGAGACACAGACGAAAGAGTTTGACCAGGCAGTGAGCGAGTTTGGAAGCACAGTTTTTGAGAACAACAGGAGGGACTCCATCCGGACCGTAAGCCTTCCGAGAATCAAGGCCAGAGAGGGCCTGGAAAACGTCATAATAAAGAATTTTAATTTTAGGGATGAAGTAGTCAGAGGGTGGAGGAGTAGGAGGAATATGCCCAGTATCATCCAAAGTAGAGTTGGTAGCAAAGGTTTGAGCGAAGAGTTCAGCTTTAGAGAAAGAAGAGACAGCTGTGGGGCCATCTGGTTGAAGTAAAGGAGGGAAAGATGAAGAAGTAAAATTGTTAGAGATATTATTGGCTAGATGCCAGAAATCACGAGAAGAGTTAGAGTTGGAAAGATTTTGACGTTTTCTATTGATGAAAGAGTTTTTAGTAAGTTGGAGAATAGAGTTGGCATGATTACGGGCAGAAATATATAGGGCATGAGTTTCAGCAGATGGATGGCTACGGTACCGTTTGTGAGCCGACTCTCTATCATTGACAGCACGAGAACAAGCAGAGTTAAACCAGGGCTTTTTAGCTTTAGTATTAGAGAAAGTATGAGGAATGTATAGCTCCATGCCAGACATAATCACCTCTGTTATGCGCTCGGCACACAGAGAAGGATCTTTGACATGGTAGCAATAATCATCCCAAGGAAAATCAGAATAGTACTGCCTCAGGTCTTCCCAATTAGCAGAGTTGAAATGCCAGAAGCACCTCTGCTTAGGCGGGTCCTGAGGCTGCACTGGAGTGATAGGACAGGTAACGGAAATAAGATTGTGATCGGAGGAGCCCAACGAAGAGGAAAGATTAACAGAGTAAGCTGAAGGGTTGGAAGTTAGGAAAAGATCACTACTATGATACCTACTTGATAGAGACAAAAGGACAACAAAGTGGAAGACTCCTTGCTACCCACCCCTTCACTTAAGCTGAAGCTGGCCGGACGAGGAAGCGAAACCATGTGGCATAGACAAACTATCATGGAATTTATATAGGAAGTCAGAAAAATAGGACTAATCTACGTCTATTTCTGTGAAAAAAAAAAAAAAATTACGTAAGAATGAAATACTCAATTTGGGGAAAAGATGTAAAGTGCTTATCGAGTTTCTTCTTAAATGAATCAGTTTTGATACTGGTAATTATTTGTGCTGGTAGAGAATTCCAAATATTCACGATTCTAATAAAGAAAGAGTGCCTTGCAACGTTCTATCTAAAACGCTTACCAATGATCTTGAAGCCATTGTTACGAGTGGTGCTTGTGCGATCGGTAGCTACATAGTCGTTTATTTTAATATTATCAAAACCATGGAAAATTTTAAATACCTCAAATACCCCTCGTAGCTTACGTTTGGATAAACTGAATAAGTTCAACTCCTTTAGACGTTCTTCGTAAGGCTTGTTTTGCAATCAAGGGATCATTTTAGTAACTTTTCTTTGTATTATCTCCGGCTTATCAATATCATTTTTATAGTATTGTGACCAAAATTGTTTTGTCCGCCGGGGGTTTTGTTCGCTGGGGGTTTTGTCCGCTGGGGGTTTTGTCCGCTGGGGGTTTTGTCCGCTGGGGGTTTTGTCCGCCGGGGATTTTGTCCGCTGAGGGTTTTGTCCGGTAGGGGTTTTGTCCGCTGGGATTTTTGTTCGCTGGGGGTTTTGTCCGCGGGGGTTTTGTCCTAGACTCGTCTACATGTGTGTGTATGATGTTTGTGTT
>JAPQNM010000008.1:3703036-3718036 GCA_029783475.1 Metacarcinus magister
CGTCATTGATATTTATTAAGTAAATATCAAATGTTTCATTATTTTCCCGAAAAAAAGTGTCTTTTCGCGGCTCAGATCTTCTATACTTTTGAAGAATTGCTTTCCTTTTTGACGTTTGGAATCTATTTCCTACAAACTTGTTTCCATCCCTTTATGTTTCAGCCTTGACTGCAGTGCCATTCAAATTCAGTGTGTGCAATATATATATATATATATATATATATATATATATATATATATATATATATATATATATATATATATATATATATATATATGCTTTCCATTTCCTGTTCCTATTCCTCGTCTTTATTTACACTACTATAACTTTTACTGAATTTCTACCAAGCTTTCCGGCAGTGTTGTGCTGCACGGCGAGGCGGCAGCAGGTGGCTTGTGACAGGTTTTTGTATAGTTTTGTTCAATGAAACTCTCAATTTTGAGTTTGTGTTGAGCTATTGCCTGAGGTCATTTATGGTGGTCCTTTTTGTCAGGAAAACTTTTGCATCAGAATGCTAAAGTTTCCTTCATGTAAGTGTAAGTATCTGAGTAATGAGACTTGCACCATGATTTCCTTGAAGCGTGGTTCCTGTGCCGCAGCAAAAAGGCGTTGCTGATCCAGGTTTAATATCATAAAGGATATCAAAATGACGTGCAATATTGGCAGACCAACACCCTGTACCTCGCCCTTCTCTGTTTCTTCAACTCTTTGTCTAACCCGCCGCGCACTTCCATCTAGACTTGTCACACTTTTAAGCCAGAATAACACGGAACATTCTTTTCGAAATAATGCAGCTCCTATGACACGCCTTCCTTCAACAGTGACTTATCGGGGAAATCTTTCTTGAAGGAAATTATCTTTGTTCATGCCGAATTATTAACTTTTGAAATAATCAAATTGCAAATTACTTTTTACAAAAACAAGGGCTATATAATGATGTGTACTGATGTTATGTATATATGAAAACAAAAATGGTAAAGCTTTTACTCTAAGTTCCGATTGGGCTGCTTGGCATTGTTTACATTTTATGAGATCAACGCTGTACTATCAGTGTACAGGTGAAGGAACTCATTAAGTAAGACGTGAAAGATGTGTGATGACGTAATGGAGGACACGTGCAACTAATGGTGTTGTTCTGTAGAAGATTGAAAAAGGGAATTATTGAGGCTTCCTTTGGGGACGTTACTCGTTAGTCCTCTGAAGGTCTTCCGTTGTCCTGATGAAACCTTTGAAAGTTTTAATTTCGACTTGCATATTATCACTTAACGCCTCTTAGACCTCCACATTCATTATTTTTTGTTATAATACACACTGGAAAAATCTTTAGTTTGTGTCAAAACCCCGCTGCCTACCTCTGCGTTGGTGAAGAGTCATTACAATATACAACACTTGGACTGTATGGCTCCTACGTGCCTACTTAAAATAAAAACCGTTAAAAAATACTGGAAACATTACTAAACATTAATTCATTCCACCGTATAATGCGCGCTCTACAATCAAACACTCCGTTACTTTCCCTTCTAAATGTTAATAACTAGATCAGTTGTTTGTTCTATGCACCACAAACCATCCAAAACTATAAACATTTTTTTGCGGTAATTTCAGCGACACACGAATCTGAGCCGAGTAATTAATATTAATCACGAAATAACACGAGTGGCATATCCAGTGTGGGCGGAGATTATTGGAGGAAGGGGAGGGGAGTGCAGGCCAGGGAGAGGGGAGGGAAGGAGGGAGTCAACGAGGAGAGGAAACGTTCATAGAGGCACGGAGGTGAAGGGAACAAATTATTCTCGAAAGCGAGGTGTAAAAATAAAAGAGATAGTGAAAAAGCAAGAACAAAGGGACGTGCAAGTGAGAGAAGGAGAGGGAGACATGGAGACAGGTGAGATCTCGTCTGTATGTATGTACGAGTATATATACCTGCAGGGGAGCAAACTTTCTTTTTTTCTCTCATCCTCTTCTTCCTCCTCCTCCTCCTCCTCTTCCACGAACACATAAAGAAACCTTCACCTCTCAGCACCTTTTTCACGTCCGGTCTCTACTTGGTTCTCCTCCGCTCTGGGTCACGTGAGTCGAGAGTTTAATGGAAATTCGGAAAGTTCTCATGCCCTCGGACGGTGTAGGCGAGGAGCATCCTGATGGTGGTGAGGCCCTTCGTCAGGCACGCGGCCAGTCAGGTTCTCACTTCTCTCTTTCCTTCCCCGTCGTAGTGTTTCTATATTTAACGCACAGGGTGGTATGGTTTTCACAGTAACTTGTCGTTTATTTATTTTTTCTTTCGTTCGTTCTTTCTTTGTTTTCATTTTTTAGGTGGTGTGGTGTGTTTTTATTGTCGTTTTCGTTTTTTTCTTTGTGTTCTTTCCTTTTTTTTTATTTTAGAAGGAATGTTGTTTGTACTGTCGTTTTTCATATTTAGTTTTGCTTGTTTGTTTGTTTGGTTCTCAGATGTGTTTCTTGTAGAGTTTTCTTGTTAACATTCGTTTTTTTTTCGTGTTTTTCATCTCATAGGATTGATCTTAGCATTAACTCAGCACATTTATCTTTGACGTTGACTTATCTCTTTCCATTCCTCCGCCATCCCTCACTCCCCGTTAAGCTCCCTCCCTTTCCTCATAATCTACACCTCCACATCCCACCAGTACCCTTTCCCTCTCCTCACCATTACTTATTCCCTCTCTCTTCTACCACGAACATGTTATCACTTCACCACCACTGGCCTTCCACTTCCCCTCCATCCCTGCCTCTCCACCACATCCCTTTATAAGCCACTTGTCGCCCCAGTGATAATCCGCTGAAAGGTGAGCACAAAAAAGAACCCATTCAATTAGATTACTCTAAAAAAACGGATCAACAGGACAGAATGTGAGTATAAACAATGATGTTCTCTTCCTTCCACCTGCGACCAACCTAATGTAGCGACGCCAAGGAAGGGAACAATTTTTTGACAGGTTGACTTCATGAATATTTTTGAATCACTTAATAAACTGGATAGAGGATGTACTAGTTGTGATGTCATTAGTATTCACTGTGATACACCAGTTTCTAAAGGTCTTGTCGAGGAAACACAATATTAGTCAAGTGGAAATATATTAAATTCCCAGGTAGTTTTATTAGTTTTCTGTAAAAGTAAAGTTGTCTGTACAGTTAATAAACAAAGAAATAGCTGGAGGCAAGGAAAAACTAGAGCCAGCAGAGGGTGCAATGAACGTGGGTGAAGCATATCCGTGTGTTAGTGTGAACTCCTCTGAGTCTGGGAGTCTGGGAGGCGTGGAAGGCTCCCAACGACGTACCTACGTAATAGATACATACATACACACAACATTAAAGAATTACAGAGTGAGTATGAAATTATATGATAATGATACCCAATCATACTGTACAAGGTAAAGTTGGGGCACACGCTGTAGCTGTGCGTAGCTGCGGGCGTTCATCTCCCGTCGCGTTACCCTGTGAGCCTGTGGTAGAAAATAATTTGTTACCCCGGGACACAGGGTCACTGTGACATCCGAGTTTCCATAGTTTACCTTCCCCAGATTTTACTTAGGTACCCACTTATCTACCAACCCATTTGGGAGGATGAACAACTGGGGGAGCTGAGCGCCGACTGTCCTCGTAGCCAGAAGTGCTAACCATTCATTACCCCGCTGAGACACTATAACACTGTACTGTGACAAGGGTAGCCAGTAAGCCGCATTAGGAAAAACTAGCGAATATTCAATCCTTTTGGGCTGAGATTTTTGCTGACCTCCTTCCTCGCCGCTTATTTTCTGCGGAAAACACGCATCGGAAAGAACGCGAACATCATGTCTCACCTCACCACCAAAGAACAAAATAAACTTCACCTGTAAAGTCTGATGCTGTCTTGTTTTACCTCGTTTCTTCATGTCGAAGCGAACGTCATATCGAAGGCAAACATTTCCCATTAGAAGGAAACAAATCATAATCCAATCGAATCAAATTTAAAACTAATATCAATTTGACCTTGATTTGCCTCTTACCTTGTTTATCTGACAAGCAGACACAGACACACGAGGAACGAACCTTACCTGACCTTACCTGACCTTACCTGACTTATGACTTAACATCCTCCTCCTGGACTGCTCACTGCGCTTTGTCTCCCTTGTGAATACGGTTTAGTGTCAGCATCAAATTATCAAGGCCATCAGTAACAATGTGACCAGCGGCTCCTGTGTCCCTTTAGAAGTTGAGGCTGGAAAGAGACCGTGAAATCCCCCTCAACACGAAATGGCTGGAAGGCAACAAGGGGAGAATAGGAGAAATACCAGGAGAAGGGAAGGAATAAAGGCCAAGAATATACGAGACAAAGAGGAATGGATGGAAGGGAAGGAAGTGCATGAACAGGGAGAGAGAAAAGACTGGGTAAGACTGTGATATATTTTGATTTTGTTGTGTGTGTGTGTGTGTGTGTGTGGGTGTGTGGGTGTGTGGGTGTGGGTGTGGGTGTGTGTGTGTGTGTGTGTGTGTGTGTGGGTATGTGTGTGTGTGTGTGTGTGTGTGTGTGTGTGTGTGTGTGTGTGTGTGTGTGTGTGTGTGTGTGTGTGTGTGTGTGTGTTGGGTTTATGTCTCTTTTTTTTTCTTTCTTTCTACTCTCTCACTCTCTCTACTCTCTCCTCTCTCTCTCTCTCCTCTCTCTCTCTCTCTCTCTCTCTCTCTCTCTCTCTCTCCTCTCTCTCTCCTCTCTCTCTCTCTCTCTCTCTCTCTCTCTCTCTCTCTCTCTCTCTCTCTCTCTCTCTCTCTCTCTCTCTCTCTCTCTCTCTCTCTCTCGTATCTGGGACAAGTTTGTCAAATCCGATTAAAAAAAGCGAAGAAAGGCGAAGGCACTTAAGCTAATAATGTGTTTATAAAGAGAGATAGATAGATAGAGAGAGAGAGAGAGAGAGAGAGAGAGAGAGAGAGAGAGAGAGAGAGAGAGAGAGAGAGAGGAGAGAGAGAGAGAGAGAGAGAGAGAGAGAGCTTCGAAATGTTAATGTATTTTTCATAATGTGTTTTTCTTTTCTTATTTTTCCCAGTAGCGCGTGTTCATGTTCGTTGAATGAGCTTAATAAACATAGATTTTTTTTCTTTCATCTTATGTCGAAGGTCAAATGTTAATTCAGTATAAATGCAGATATTCTTTTAATCCTCCTTTTTTTTATCATTCTTTTAAGTAAACTTCCTCCTCCTTCCTCCTTCCTCTTTCCTTCTTCCTTCTTCCTCCTTCCTCGTTCCTCCTCAGCAAACATTTTAATTCCACAACGTTTATTTTTTGTTTCATAATGAGCGAAGAAAAAAAACCTAAATTTCCAACGCCGCCTTGTTTACACTTAATGAAAAATACATAAGTTTAAAAAAAAAAATTAACTCGTCGTCGTTTGCGTTTCAATTATACGAAATCAAGACTGGTAATAGGAGGAAGAGGAGGAGGAAGAAGAGGAGGAGGAGGAGGAGGAGAAGGAGGAGGAGAAGGAGGAGGAGGAGGAGGAGGAGGAGGAGGAGGAGGAGGAGGAAGAGGAGGAGGAGGAGGAGGAGGAGGAGGAGGAGAAAAAAAGATAAATAGACCATAAGAAGGAAAAGAAAAGAAAGAGAAGAAAAAAGAGAGGAAGAAAAAGATAAAGCAGAAATATAAAATAAGAAGAAAGAGCAGGAGGAAGGGGAAGATGAAGAGGAAAAAGAGAACGAGGAGAAGAAGGAGAAGGAAGAGGAGGGCCCCGAACGGTCTCCTGTCAGTGTGGTGGACAATAATCCCTTCTGTAATTTACATATAGAGCACCACCTTCGTCAGGCCGCCACGCCTCGCCTCTCCAAGAATAAGAGAAAACATATGAGTGCTATAAACCTGCTTCCGCGCACCTGCATCACGGCTGGAGGGAGAAAAAAATGAATGACGATGGCAGCTACTGAGGTATTCCCGTGTTTGTGTGTGCGTGTGTAGGTTACCATGTGAAGGAGAGTAAAGGAAAGAAGGAAAGAAGGAAGGAGGAAGGATTGGCCAGCAAGCAGTGAGGCAAGAAAGCAGAGAAAATTCAACTGATGTCAAGAATCAGTCGAAGATTCCTCCTCTCTAGTCTATATTTCCTGTGCATGGTCCGTGATCTCATCCCATAACATTATCCTCAGACATATTGGTCCCATTTCCGATTACTCTACCCTTCCTTCCCTACTTTACCCTTTTCCCCTCACTCCTTCCCTCCAACGTCTGGCTTAGAGCGTTGTAATCCCATGTTTTCTTAGGACATCGAGGGGAGGTGAAAGAAGACTTGAGAGACAAATAGAATCTCGGACAACCTTTCTACTCCTTCAAGAGTGAGAAGAATAATCAATGAGTCACGAGTCTTCCTCTCCTCCCCCTTCTCTTCTTCCTCCTCTTTATGCTCCTTCCCCACAGGCAAAGTAATGTATGCATAGAGACGGACTTTTGTTTACCGACTTAATGGAACAAAAGCGTACAGGAGACCGGCCCCAACTGAGCTCCTTTGAAAGTGTACCCGTGTATTTTGTCCTCTTCGTTATTCTCGCCGTCGTCATTATCTTAGTCGTAATCCTTGTCAGTATTGCTCACTCCCTTCCTTAGTGTCTTAGTGTCTCCTGCAGGCGCCTGTACGTAATGTTTCCTGGGAAGTACATATATTTCCCAAACTATTCCCCCCCCCGACCCCCTTTCCTCTTCTTCATCATTCTTGTCATTCTTCTCTTTAGCTTCCTTAGTTAACCTCATTTTTTAGTCTGCCTTTTCGTACTCAGTTTCTCCCTTTACATTTGCGGAAGGGATTTTTTTCCTCTCATTGTTTCCTCCGTTCCCTCGTCCTGTTAAGGGATCTGATGCAGTCTCCGCGATCATGTCCTCCTATTGTTGTTCCCCTTGAAGCCTAACGAGCGAATTCTACTCTTTACTTATTGTTTCCAGGATTCCCTCGTTAATTCATCAGTTCGTGCAATCATCCCAACACGGCTCAAGCGATACCTCTCTGAATATTGAATATCACTCATCACAATACTTATTTTGCTGCGATTATTGTGTGTTTACCGAGAAACTATTGGAGTCATTTTTGCTCGAAGTGTGCGGGGCGCGATTCGGGGAACTGTTTGTTATCATGTCGTGAATATTCAAGACCGACACTTGTGAAAGCTACATGCATGTACTGGAAGAATGCATGACTGAATTATTGGTATGCCCTCAAAGGCTCAGGAGAGAGAGAGAGACAGAGAGAGAGAGAGAGAGAGAGAGAGAGAGAGAGAGAGAGAGAGAGAGAGAGAGAGAGAGAGAGAGAGAGAGAGAGAGAGAGAGAGAGAGAGAGATAAAGGAAGAGAAAGAGAAAGAGAGAGTTGAGTTATAGTACCCACAGAAGAGAGGAAAAAGGTAGAAAGAAAGCGAGGAACTGAGGCAATTGGAGGAAAAAATAGGTGATAAAGTTAGGTCGAAGGTTTTATGAAACGGTACATCGCAGAGGTGAATTTATATTGTCTTTTATCCCGCGTGGGGGAGGCATAGTGGCTGGCGGCAAGGGAGGAAGGGTGAGAGGGAGGGAGTTATGCTTCAGGAGAGGCTGGAGTCGCCCTCAGTTTGGTGGTGAGGGTGACGCGTGGGCCCCCAGCTCCCCTCTCACCTACCCTTTCACCTCCCAAACTACGTGCCTCTCTCCTCTCTTTTTTTCTCTCACTTTCTCTTTCTCTTTCTTTCCTTCTTTTTCCTGCCCTTCGCTCACTCCGGCTGCTCGCTGAAGTTTGCATTATTTTCTTCTCTTCCTCGCAGTTGAGTTTGAAAAGTGTTCTTGCGAGGGAAACAAAAGTATCATAATCATACTTTGCGGGCAGAAGAAAAATACTGCAGCGTGCCCTGAGGAACGAAACTGAATGAAATTTAGATAACACCAAGAGAGAAAGAGGGACGAGGAGGAGGAGGAGGAGGAGGAGGAGGAGGAGGAGGAGGAGGAGGAAGAGGAGGAGGTGATAGGAGGTGGTGGGTGGGATGTAACGGTCCTTGATCCTCTTTTCTTTCCTCCCCTCCCTCTGTGCCTGCAAAATATTGGGGCTATATGGAGATACACACCTCCTCACCTCCTCACCTCCTCTGCTTCTTCTTGTGGCTCGCTAGTACTCTATGCACCTTTCCTCAACTTTCCTATATTCTCCTTCAGCGCCACCTCCAGGTACTCCCAAGAGGCTTGAAATACTTCGCCTCGTTCTGCCGGCACTCTGAGGACATAAGACACTGCGAGAGGTGATCATCGCTGCGACGGAGATTAAGATGTAATGAAATTTTAATGCGAATAAAAGGAACGTGAATGATGATAACACCCAAGCATTCTTCCACCATTAGTGACGAGATGACGAGGCTCACACGTCCTGTTCTCACGCCCATTAGGGATAACAAGTGATGTGAGTGGCAAATGGTGCAGTTAATAATACCAGTAGAGAGTATAGAGCCGGGCGTGGGAACACATAAGAGAGAGAGAGAGAGAGAGAGAGAGAGAGAGAGAGAGAGAGAGAGAGAGAGAGAGAGAGAGAGAGAGAGAGAGAGAGAGAGAGAGAGAGAGAGAGAGAGAGAGAGAGAGAATGTTGCTAGATCACATGACCGCTAGTACTCACCGATCCCCTCTCGTCCTATTAAACTGGCACAACCCACCCAGACCTGTATGTTCGTTGCAAGTCATCTCTGCGTGCGTCCAGCCAGCTACACACGCGGCAGAAATTGAATAAAGGAGTGAAATATTGCTGTGACGCGGTTGTGGCTTACTGCGTTTAACCCGGAGTCACTATTGCCCGCAGTCTGAATGTGCGGGAGGATTCACACAACGCCAGAGAAGGAGTCGCCTGTGTACTATGTAGGAAGGTGGGGATAGGTAGGTTGTTGCAAGCGAGCGGTCAACTTCATAATATTGGTTGGTGGTCGTGTAGTCTAGTGGTGGGAAGTGACCATTTGTAACCCAGTGCATTCGGATATTGAGTCAGGTTAATATCCGGATCCGCTGGTGAACCGGCTCTCGTACCGAAGTGAAAGGGAAGAGAAGGAAGAAGATAGATTAAACAAAAAAAGATAGAGAAGGAAAACAAACATGTCCTTCCCCTCCACAATTTTTTTGGTGTAGGATTATCCTGAGCTGGGACAGTAATGGCAGGACCTAGGCTTTCCTCTCTCTCTCTGTTTGATCGAATGTTTCTCAGAGGCTGTGGCCGTGTTCCCTCCCCGCTGATAGTGTTGTGAGATGCCCGAGGGAGGCCAGGGAAGCAAGCGGCTCAAATTCCTTTCCTGCCGCGGCGAGAGTTACTGAAGAGGCACTTTTGGCCAGCCGGCACCTCTACTCTCCTGCCGGCGGAGGTCTGAAAATGGACCGAATAGTCTTATAATACGAGGAAGGCGGCGAGGGTGCAATGTGATTACTAGGGATTTCTGGAAAAGGCGGGGGACTCGTGTGTGTGTGTGTGTGTGTGTGTGTGTGTGTGTGTGTGTGTGTGTGTGTGTGTGTGTGTGTGTGTGTGTGTGTGTGTGTGTAGTAGCCAAGAAGGGCTCAGCAGCTACCGTCAGCACCTCGCCACGTCCCTGGCCTCGCTCAAACCGTGATACTCTTATGCCCAAATTTGTTAATGAGATTATTGAGAAGACTTTCCGTGGTAATCGCCTTATTATTAATTACCTCCAGGTGCGAGGGAGGCTAGGGAGGCGGCCAGAAATTACAGTGTAGACAACCTAGAATCTACCCATTTTTCAAGCAATTTTTTCTTTAATGTGCCCTACATAGAACACAAACGCTACCCCACAAAGTTCGTTTCGACACACTTCATCATCGCGCCATGATGAACTGCACCAATACACGACACTAATGGTCTGTTTAGCACGATTTATTGGCGTGGATCCCCGGCCTGAGAGTAGCGTGCCTAACCCCAGCCTCTGTCTTGACCTTCACCGCGATTTGGAGGTGGAAGCAGAACCCAAGTGTATGTATGTATGTATATATATACAGTACCTTTCACCACCCACCTATACCTGTCCGTCCTCTTGAACCTCTTACTGGTTACACTTCACGTTGAGGAGTGTTTTGGTCTTCAATTGTGACAGGTGAAGGAGAGTTTAAGGACGAGGGTTAAGTGGTGGTGTATCTTGCCTGACTAGCACGCCATGTTGCTTAATTTAGTGTTTGTTTTTCACTTTTGTTGACAGTTTAATCAAAGGAGGAAGAGTTGTTGTAGTGATCTTTGTGGGAGTGAAATGGACTTCTTCTTACTCCTACTGTCTTCTTGTTCTTGTTTCTGTTTTTTATATCTTCTTATTTTTCTTTGTTCTCCTCCTCCTCCTCCTCCTCCTCCTCCTCCTCCTCCTCCTCCTCCTCCTCCTCCTCCTCCTCCTCCTCCTCCTCCTCCTCCTCCTCCTCCTCCCCTCTCTTCCTTTTTTTTCTTTTTTTTTCACCCCTTCCTTCACCCTAACTAGAATTTAACGCATTATTCCTTTCTTTCCTTCCTTCCCTCCTTCCTTCCTTCCTTCCTTCCCTCCTTCCTTCCTTCCTTCCTTCCTTCCTTCCTTCCTTCCTTTCATCCTTCCTTCCTTCCTTCCTTCCTTCCTTCCTTCCTTCCTTCCTTCCTTCCTTCCTTCCTTCCTTCCTTTCTATTCATGTCCTCCCGCAAAAGGATAAAAAAAGAGGAGGGAGGAAGAAAATGGGCCTCAACTACCTCTGATTCAGGTCCTCGCGTCCTGAGTTACTCGCAAAAAAGGAAGACGCAGGAGACTCGATGCAGGGGATACACAGCTATTTCAGTCCCTCCAACCTTGGGCTCAGTCGCGTTGGGGCGGTGTATTTTGTGTTGTTTTGCCCGGATTGATGTTTATGTCCGCTGGGTGTTGCACCGTGTCTTCTTCGCCTGTTGGAAGGTGTTGTGTTGCCTCAGTCTTGCTTGTGTGTTTCCTTTCCTTATGTGTTTGAAGTTTGGGTTTAGAGTCGTGGGTAAGAGTTAATGTGGCTTTGGGTGAGGTTGTTGTAGTGTTGGTTTGTGTGTGGGGGGGGGTGTAGGTGTGTGTGTGTGTGTGTGTGTGTGTGTGTGTGTGTGTGTGTGTGTTAGATTTCTTTTCTTTTTATGAATATGTTTCCTTACCTCTATGTACGGTATTCCTTGTTTATTGTTTATACTTGTTTTTTTCTTCAACATCAAAAACCTCTCTTTTTTTTATATATATTCTTCCGTATTTTTTTTTGGTTTATGTCCGATGTGTTTTATGAGTGCCTATCTTGTTTTCTTTGTGGCAATTCCTTTTTTTTCTATCAGTTTTTTTTTTTAATCCTGTTTTCCTTCCATTTTTTCAAGTCCTACCTTCCTTTTTTCAATGTTCTACACTTTTCTTTTCTCTCCATTTCCTTTCTTTCCTCCATCTCTCTTTAATGGGTTTAAGTATTTTTTTCTCCCCACACTGTGAATGGCCTTACGCTATCTCTTTGTCATTCAGTGCCTTTCGTTCCCTATTCCAGTTATTGTGTGTGTTTTTATGAGAAAAGTTCAAAAAATCCGCCTGGGCAGCTAGAGTCTATACTAGTACTGCTCCAACACGAGCCAGCCAACGACTATGTAGGTAATAAAAATGTGGGGAAAAAAAGTATAAAAGATCCGGGGAAATATTTGTTCGCCCCATTAAAGAATACCACCATACACGCCGCTTATGGCGCATAGTAACCATAAAGACGCAACTGAAAAAAAATATATATTGGTGCTGCTTACACAAAGAAAATGTTTTATATAGCTATGTTGCACTCGTGAGATTATTTACACCATTACAACACTTGAGATATGTGCCTTTCTTTTTTTACGATATACTTTTTACCTCAAATGTATAACCTCCTCCCCCCCCTCCCGAACCCCGAATCCACACTTACTACTTGATATATTTATTATTTTTTTAATCTTATATTACGCAGGAAAGTTTGAGTATTTAAAAAAGAGAAATTTAAATACTTCTCTTCGCGTTTTTAAGATTCTCTCGCGCGGCTTCGGCACTCCAGCTCCTCCTTCATATCCAAACCACTTTGAAGATTTTTCACCCCAGCTCGCGGAAGGTAATTTTTCAAGTGAATATTTCAAGAAACACGCACTTCATCAAGCTTATTTATTTTATTTATTATATATTTTTTCTCCTCCAAATTTGTACACATCTTCCTTGCCATCCCTCACCCCCATCACCTCAACGCCTCCTCCATTCCTTCTCATCCCCACTCAACGTCTCACTCCCGAACACCTCAAACTACAACCACACACCACCCACACTCCTTACCACCACGATTCACCCCTTACACGTACATCCAACCCACTTCCCACCTCTACATCTCACCCAGCCTTGCTCCACTGCCTACCACACCCTGCGCCGCGCCCTTCTCTCATAAATGAGCGCCCAGTCCTGCCATGCATCAGAGGCAAGCCAGCAGACACGCACCTTCTAATTACCATACATGTTGCTACATTTTGCTCGGCCCCAAACTAATTAAACTGTCTCGTGTACACCATGACACAAATGAACGGAATATCCTAAATTTCTGGCGAGTTTTGGTCTCATGAAATATTTAATCGCTTCTAATTCCTGAAATTTTATTTCGCATTATATGACCGCACAGCAGCAAGTGAACAAATGCTTGGATTGGGTTTGTGTCTGCCTCCCCTGGGTGAAGGATAAGCCTCGAGCCTTCCACCAGGAAACAAAACTACCAAAAAAGTGTGGAGTTAAACTGTAACCGTAAGAATTATCTCTCCAGAGGTCTTAAAAGCGGTCGAGGAACACTTGTCGGTGTTTAGTAAAGGCCACGGAGCCACTGAAACCACGAAGAAAGAATTTTAGATATTTATGGCTACAGCGCTAGTCATTGTAGATGTGAATGTTTGTTGCCTTTACAGCCAGTCTTAAAATACGCTGTTTTACGAGCCGCCCCCCAGATCCTTGCCAGGCGCCCGTTGCGTAACTGTAAGACACGACCCAGTCTCTCCTTTATTGTGACTGATGACTGGGTGATTTTCAGTTCGAAGTTTTCATATGGCACGAGAGAGTGAGGCGCCCAGGAGAGAGGGAAGGAGGGAGGGAGGGAGGAAGGGAGTGGTGGAAAAAGGTTTGGCTTGGGTGAAGAAAGGAAGGGAGTGAAAAAGGAGAAAAATGGGTCTTTAGGGAGCACGATGTAAAGGAAGGATAAAAATGTTGGCGTCTACTGCATTACATCAACTTACTTTGTGTTCATGTGGGTCAGTTATACTTGCACACACACGCACGTATACTCTCGAACACACACACACACACGTATACTCTCGAACACACACACACACACACACCACACACACACACACACACACACACACACACACACACACACACACGATAATACTCCGTTATCCATTCTAATACTGAGTTGCCTGAGACCTACCAGGTGTTTTGGGGGTGTCAGGTGTGTTGGGGAAAGGCGGGTCGGGGCTGGAGGGTACGGAGGAGGTGTTAAGACGTGGGAAGTGTTCAGAGGAGACGGCTAGAAGGTGCTGTGGGCGCTGCAGGGGGCGGTGAAGGGTGTGGAGAGGAGGGAAGGGGATGGGGAGGGCTGTGGGATAAGACAGGTGTGTGGGCAGGCGACGTATGAAGTGCTGTAGGGAAATTAATTAATTATCTGATTAACAATAGCTAATCCAGCGTCATAATGAGGAAGTCACACGCCACTGAATACATGAAAACCAGAAACGAGATAAACTCAAATAAGTCCAGAGAGGAAAAAGAAAAACACCACAAGAACGTTTATTAATTGAAATCTGGGAAAACATTTTAAGAACCTTAAAAACAGGACGCGAGTAAATTTGAACGAAAAGAACGAGGGAGGAAGGAAGAGAGGAAAGAGGAGGAGGAAGGAGAGAAGTAAATGAGAGGGGGAGGAGGGGGAGCTGAGATAATAGAGTGGAGAGGAAAAGGAAGTGAAACAGGACATTTGGTTTAATTTCCTGAGGGTAACAATGGGTCAGGTGGAGTGACTGAGGTGATCCGTGCCTCGGGGCCCTCCAGATGAGCCTCACATTAAACAAGGACTTCAGGACTTGGATGAAAGGCTCCAGCTTCATTCGAAAGGATTAAGCTTCATCCTCAAGCTTCAAATGAATGCTCGTGTGAAAGGTGAAGGTCATTGGCGGTGGAATTGTATACAGAAATTAAATTAAACTTTTAAATGAAACGCGAGAGAGAGGAGGGAGGGAATAGATATAACACTACAAGGGGAAAGAGGACGAGAAGATCTTTAGTTTTTTCGCTTCACATGTTTCATTAATGTGTTATTTACCCGCACTAAAGGATGATAAAGTGAGTTCTATTGACGCTGCCGCCTCCTTTTACCCGCTGCTCTTTGGGGACGCAGGAAAGGTGGCTGAGGAATGAGTGTCGGAACTTGATGACTTGTCTTTCTCGTTCTAACCATTACCTGACGGGATGATCCTTCTGGTTTACCGTCTCAGGTTTACTATAGAAGCCGGAGTGACTAATTGTTATGTACTGATGAAACGACGGTGATTATACTTTACTCCTCCTCCTCCTCCTTCTCCTCCTCCTCCTCTTCCTCTTCCTCTTCCTCTTCCTCATCTTCATCCTCGTCTTCATCCTTTAAAATGCCAGCTTCCAAAATCCGGGTCTGAGATTCTTTATGCGGCAGCTGTTCCATGCGGAGAGAAAGAATTATGTGAGATGCAAACTTTTGAAGCTCCAATTTGCAATTTCGCCCAATAACCCGTAATATTTTCTTTTTCATCAACCGAGACTCGCCGATCCAACGGGTGACCAACGGGCGAGCGTGTGAGCCTAGATATATATTTTGTTTCTGTCTCTCTTTCCCCTTTTTTCGGGTTAGTAAAATCGGGGGCAGCTGTGTGGAAATATTTAATGCTGATAAACAAATTCGCTTGCAAAGTTGCATATTCGTATAGTATTCAATTTTATCTAGCAACTACGGGTCATTAGAGTCTATGATGATTCAAACCCAACAAGAAGGGATGCAAGGGGCGAGGTGAAG
>JAPQNM010000008.1:3723036-3728036 GCA_029783475.1 Metacarcinus magister
AAAACTAAACTAGCCATACTAACAATACCATAAATGACCATTACTGACGGGCTAAATTAAATCAAAAAGACAAATAACCTCAACAATGAAGTAAATTGCCATATCTACAAAAGTTATAAGTAAATCCTTAAAGTATATTTGAGATGAGTGACGCGTTACTGGCAAGATTTTCACACAAGGGCTTATTAGGTGGTATCAGTGACGCATTTTCCCACCACCCAGCCCGCCCACCCGCTCGCCAGCCACCACCCTCTCCCACACCCTGCACCCACAGTGAAGGGAAGAGCCTCATCTTGGACAATATACCCTGCAGCTGCAAACACACGGAAGGTCTCGCGGTCCGATGGTACACGAGAACGCAGGAAAAAGAGCAAAAGAGAGTGAGAAAATAAAGTGTGTGTGGAACATTATGAGAATCTTCCACATCCTTGTCTACTTTTTTCAGCATCAGCGTCACACATTTTTCACGTCATTAAATAATACACGATAATGTGACCAAGAGGGAAGAAGGAAGGAGGGCACGGAATTTAAATATTTTTTTTCTTGGCGTAGAGAATGTCCAGAAAAAAAGTATTATTTATTATGGCAAAGCCCCTTCCTTGCCTTCGAAATATAATGTGACATGAGTTGCAGGGAGGAGTGCACTCTCTTGTTGTGACGGAAGTGGAAGCGACCTCCACTACCCCCTCCTCCTCTCTTCTCCTCCCCATGCTTCCCCTTCCCTGCTGTGCCCTGCCCTCACCTCTCTCCCTTGAACTCCCCATCAGGCACCAACACACACACACACACACACACACACACACACACACACACACACACACACACACACACACACACACACACACACACACACACACACACACACATACCATCTCTCTCTCTCTCTCTCTCTCTCTCTCTCTCTCTCTCTCTCTCTCTCTCTCTCTCTCTCTCTCTCTCTCTCTCTCTCTCTCTCTCTCTCTCTCGTTTCTCTCGTTTCTCCCTCCTTTTCCTTCATATCTAACACTCGTCCCTTGCAAGCCGGTATGTTTCCTTTAATACTGCCCTTCACCCTCGTGCTGGGCCGCCCAATCTTCCTTCTCTCCCTCCTTCATCCTCCTTCCTCGCGTATTGCTCCTGTAATCTCGAAAATTCCTCCTTGATGACGGGGCCTTCCCTCTCCGGCCGTGAGTGAGTGAATGAAACAAGGCGCTGGGTATCAAAATGAAGGTGTGGAAGGCTTTACACTATATGAATGAGAGGTTTGGACGAGGGAGAGACTTAACGTATACTATATAGTTCAGTTAGTTTGGGTGTGTCCTTGTCACCTCATAGAATCAACACCACCTTCACTACAAAACCTTACTAACCTTAATAACACTCCCAGGTATCAGAGTGACTCCATAACACGCCATCACGATACAATGCAATACACGCTACGATACAAAGACAACATTTTATTTCCCATTTTCTTCCACGTGACCGGCACACCACTAGCTTCCAAAACGCCACGCCACCACAAAGCCTCACAATACCACACGCCACACGGCCACATATCCCCCGGCGTGGCGTCCGGTGCGTTGAGGTGAGGCGGGGAGGACCCAGGAACCTGAGAACAATATCGCTGTAGAAGCTCTCGCAATGGGCAGGAAGCCGAACGTCGAGGGAAGGAAACAGTGTATTTCCCTGAAGCGCTTTTAGAAAACTACGATAAAATATTGTGACGGGGACGAGGGCCACGAGGAAAGGGGTGACGGATGCCCCATTGTGTGCCGGTGATTATGGTACTTCTTTACCCTCTTAAGGTTTGTGACGAGAAGGAAAGTTAAGAATTTACTGTAATATTATTAAAAGTTTTCTACTTAAAGGAGGCGGAGGCAAGAGGCGGTGGGTGGAACGGTGGGTGGAACGGTGAAGAACGAAGAGGAACGGAGAGGAAGAAATGAAGAGCGAAGAGCTGGAGCGCAAAACACATGTCCGCCTTGGATCGGCTAAGGCTGGGATGGGAGTGTTGATACGTGCTTGGAATACATAGAACAGCTCCACCACCACCTTCAAGGGAGAGAAAACCTTACTCATACAGAAGTTGGCGTCACAGTACTTCCTCACAAACAACTCCATTGACTGTGGCGTCGCGTCTCAGAAACTTTATAGAATTACCCTTTCGGATGAACCCTCGACCTAACTGGAAACGAGTCTCCTGCCAAGTTTGTTTATATCCTCGGCAGGTCATGGCAGGCAGGGGATGGCGGCGCTGGAGAGGTTGCTAATGGTGGTGCATCCCTCGGTACAAGGTAAACGCTGTCCTGAAAATACGCCAAGCACCAGCCAGCCTGCCCGCCATTGTCAGCACCACTACAAGCGACTCCGAGTATGTGGTCATCAGAGCAATGCCGCGGAAATATCCCTGACGTAGCCTGACAGTAATGATGGTGTGGGTCCAGGCAGCGTCAGGCAGCTCATGTGGGGTCGTCGTCAGAAAGGAAGAATTAGGAAAAAGGAAATTATAACTTTTATGTTCATATCCGTGAACCTGACCACACTAATTAGCAGAGGAAGTGACGCGGGTTTATAGCAGGTGTGTGTGTGTGTGTGTGTGTGTGTGTGTGTGTGTGTGTGTGTGTGTGTGTGTGTGTGTGTGTGTGTGTGTGTGTGTGTGTGTATGTGTGTCTTTGTGACCTCAAGCATGAATTAAATATTTATCTCAGTTGGATTAATTATTGATATAATCACGAAACTCCATTAAAATTATTAATACAGAGGAAGAGACAATGGAGATAGGAAATTATTCAGAAGAGAGAGAGAGAGAGAGAGAGAGAGAGAGAGAGAGAGAGAGAGAGAGAGAGAGAGAGAGAGAGAGAGAGAGAGAGAGAGAGAGAGAGAGAGAGAGAGAGAGAGAGAGAGAGAGAGGAAAACATATAAAAGAATAGAAGCGACAACCAAAAAAGTACTAATCCGACAAACATATAAACTAAATTGCATGTCAAAGCTAAATGTATTGTTTGGACTGTTATTCCTTTTCAAAGCGATTGTATTACATAGAACAAAAAAATAAAAAACCGAACACATCACTCTGTATTCTGAAATCATAGTCGTAACAACTATTACCACAAACACAACATCACTAACAACAACTAACAACAACAACGATAACAACAACAACAACAAAAACAACTTCAACAATAACAAACGAGAGAGAGAGAGAAAAAAACATATGTATACGAACATGTATATACACACTCCCCATCCCGCTTGTCCATGAATACTGAGGCTGGAAAGCTTCAATATTAAACTATTTAACAGTTCGTTCGCCTGTCTACCGCGCCGCGCAAATACCAATGCCTATATGTTTCAATAAATCGGATCAATTAAAAGCGATCTGGGTGTTACCTGTCGCTCACACTCACTCCATCATCAGCGGCGGTGGCCCAAACCCTATCCACGCTCACCTGTATGTTTACCTGTAGGAAATAATACCATGTTTATCACGGGAGGCTGTGTTGAGTTCATTAAGGCACCAACTTGTCTCCAGCACCTGTTGTCGTCCTCTCATATTATTCATTCTTTCGTATTTTCCTTCCTCCTCGTTGTTATACTCATGCTCTACATTTTCCTTTAATGATGATTGTGATGATGATGATGATGGTGACGAGGACGAGTGCCTTGGCTTCATGCTTCAATGTCCACAGCCGCGAGAATGAGCTACCTGTGTTGCCGCTCCACTGAGAGGCAACTCGACTTATGCCGCCTTGTTTGAGGGATGTGCACCTCGGAGCTGATATCTGGCAACGTTGGCAACTTTTTTTCTTTTATTCTGCAACCAGCCACGGCCGCCACCACCACCACCGCCACCACCACTGCCGCTACCGCTACCGTTAAACCTCACCACCGCTATCACCACCATTCACAACTCTCATTAACTCTGTCACCATAGATACCGCTGATCACCACTACCATCATCACCAATGTAGTTGCTAGTACTACACCGTTTTACTGTTTAATGTAACAAAAAGTCAGTGACGAGATAGACACCCATAACATCTGTACTGAAAACGTGAAACACTGACCATTGACCGATTGGCAAATATTTACTGGAGGTTGTTCATGCGTCGCTCTAAGTCAATATTCATCCCGTACATTGAGTCGGTGTCGGGCGTGTGTTCGGGCGTGTGTTCGGGCGTGTGGTCGGGTGTCCAAGTTATCATTCACTTCCCGACTTTTAACTTGGCTTCAACCGCATCAAGCTAGATCATGGAAATTGAGTCAGGTTTATGAAGTCAAGTCAATTTTGGATCATTGTTCTCAGCCTGTCCTGCCCTTCCTGATCTCCCTCCTGATTCCCTCCTTTTTTACATCCTATTTTAACTCTGTTCTCTCTCTATCTCTACCTTCATTCTTATGTCATTTTTCTTTATTCTTTTTCCCTTCTGGCATTCATAAACCCCCATGCCCTTCTGCTTTCCTACCCCCTCTCCTTCCCTTCCCTCCGGCCTCCCCTCCTTCACCTCCCTGCACAAAGCTACACATGAGTCCCAGCAGAACTGTGAAAGTTTAATCGGACATGTAAAATGTTTTTATTTTGCTCAATGTCATGTTTTGTTGACGTGCCGCCCAGCCACACGCCCTTTGTAGCATATACGTTATGAGGTCACACACACACACACACACACACACACACACCCACACACACACATATTGTCTTTTTTTTCTCTCTCTCTCATTCTCTCTATTAATCAAGTACCTTTTTCGAGCTCTACCCTCTGTTAGTGCTGCTGCTACTTGAACAAATAACTCATTCGGACATTTCTCCTCTGTCTTCAATGTGGCACTAACATATATTCATTTCCTCGTTCCCTCGCTTTGTCCTGTTCTCTTGTCATGCGTAACAGAGACAGAGAGAGAAAGAGAGAAAGAGAGAGAGAGAGAGAGAGAGAGAGAGAGAGAGAGAGAGAGAGAGAGAGAGAGAGAGAGAGAGAGAGAGAGAGAGAGAGAGAGAGATTGAGTGTATTACCTGTGTTGAC
>JAPQNM010000008.1:3746600-3764100 GCA_029783475.1 Metacarcinus magister
CCCTCGACCAGGCATGATATCTGCCGTCAGCCACCCAACACGACCGTTTCCTCAACCAAGGCCCTTTTCCTGCCCTCTTAGGCCTTTCCTGCTCTTCTATTCCTTCCCTGTTCCTCCAGCACCCTTTCTACCCACCTAACCCTTCTTTCCAATGGCCACAGCGCCGCCAGAGGGACGAACATTACATCTCAGGAATCAGAGCCGGCAAAGACTGCGATTATTCTGGTTGAGTTGCTTCATCGCGCCGCTTATGGTAAACTGGTGGTGCGTAACTTCCTCACTTCCATTCCACCATGAACGAATCCACCTCAAGCTTCATTTTTTTATTTTTTCTATTTCATTGTCTGATACATTTTTCCATAGTTTTGGTCTCGTCAATAGGAGTGAAGAGCAGGAAACGCCATCACTCGTACTTATAATGAGTTACAGTAGTTTCATAGCATCGTTTTATCAAGAGTGCATATTGTGTGACCTATACGCCAACCTTTCCTCAACGCCGCAGATGGTATTATGTCCTTCAGGTAACGTGTGATGCTGCATGACTCACCTGTCGCCCCCGCCCTATCTCACCTGGCTGGCTTCACCTACCTTGCCTCGCTAAGCTTACGGTGATATACTTCCTGCGGGCACGTCACCTTTAAGGGATTCGTCGACTTCAAAGGTCAAAGTAACCTCAGTAGTAACATAAATCAAGGAATTATTGACGTGAGTTTTGTAGTTCAAGTAGTAAAGTGGTTCTCTGGAAGCTTCATCGTTGTGGATGTAGATGATTCGACGAAGCAGAGTCATGCTTTGTTTCATTTCGTTGTCTGATTTTACTTTGTAGCTGAAGTGGCGACTAAGCTTTTTCTGCCGCCTTGTAATGTATCTCGTGTGGAGCTTCCTTGAAGTCTGCTATGACGGGTACACGTCACCACCTTCTTTAACCACCCTCAGCATCCATGGTACCCTCATGTTGGGGTTGGGCCTGACGGAATGGGACATCTTTGTCGTCATGCCTTCACTACTCCACTCAGTGTATACTCACCTGGACCATATACATAGATGAACAAACTGCACAGCCGCTGCTATATTAGTAGCAGCAGCAGCTCACTTCCATGCACTCATTACAGACTTTTCTCTTTTGTCAGGAGCAAGCCAGTCACTCGCCATGATCAATGCACTTAACGCCTTAATAATTTGAATACTTTTATCCGTTCGAACACGAGCAGAATTTATGCATATTCTCATAGTTGGTCATATCACCCATATTTAAAACTTTAATTTTTTTTTTCTGTTTCCTGCACAGTTAATACATTCATACATTACAAAATTATGTAATCTAGAAGCGCAGCTCGGGGTCATGAGTATCCGGAGTTGCTATTGCAATGCCGAGCAGTCCTGACGAAGGTTGCAACAAAACTGTGCAGGGAAGGAGTGTTGTTGATAGAACACTATGAAGCACCCGCGAGGACTCCTCATTCTGGTTGGAGAGGGACCTGGAGGAGGGCGGGTTGGCGCGTCTTGCCCTGAAGTAATCTCTTTAGGATCAACTTGGCCCCAACTTGAAGGCCTCGTGTTACGTGCAGTCTAAGAACTAAGTCTTCCCTGATCCAGTTAGTCTTCAACGAACTCCCCCGCGACTGTTGCTCTGGTCTTTCACCTCGCGCTGGTCGAGGCACCGCAGCCCCTGAGACACTTGATTTACCGGCCTGAATCGCCCTTCGTCTACAGATCTGTGCATTCGTTAGTCATTCCCTACATGACAGGATTCTTGAATCCGTACATCAATTTTGCATCTCCCTTATGCGTTTGGTGTTTCCTGTTTTGGTACAAGTTATCAATCATTCCTCATAAACCTGTTTCCGACTCGCAGCATGATAAATGTAAAACGGAAAACCATTTGCGATCGCTGGCCAGTTGAGGAAAAACAGCTGTGAAAGAGCTGGATGAACCCTGCTCGTTGTCAGTCATCACCCACTCAATAAGACACCCAACAGACCCCAGATCAATGAATAAGAAATGAACCCCGTGGCTCCCCTTCACGGGCTGAGTCACTGGGAAATAGCCAAGAAGAAGTAGAATCCATAGTCCTCCACGTGTAACACCGCTCCTGAAGACACCCACGAGAAAGGTTGTAATGCCAGTGAGAACCAAGTGATGATACAGTACTCTGAAACGGACAGATGTTTATTATTGCTGCTGAAGGTGATGAATGTGTGTAACTATGAATATGTGAGATCCATGGAAGATTCTGTGATATTTATTGTACTTTTCCTTCGCGAGGGGAACGCAAGTGTTATGAGTCTGCCAGTCAATCGAATCCGGTGATCTTTCGGAGAGAGAGAGAGAGAGAGAGAGAGAGAGAGAGAGAGAGAGAGAGAGAGAGAGAGAGAGAGAGAGAGAGAGAGAGAGAGAGAGAGAGAGAGAGAGAGAGAGAGAGAGAGAGAGAAGCAGACCCAGCAGCTGGAATGAATAATTGACCTTCATCCTTACCACCTCCACACATCACCAATATTCAACGAAAGTTCTTGAGTGTCAATCTTTATGAATTGCTGCAACACGCTTGTGACCGCCGGATAGACAGACAGGTTGTTGTACCGGTAATTCGTTATGCATATTGACCACAGACGGAAGTAAAGGTGGTAGGAGGCGTGTTTGGTATTATCTATGAGGGACAAAAACTAAGTATCTTATTAGTATGAAGAGGAGACTGACTACGCGCTGCAAAACAAACTAATAAAGAAAAATTACAAACGTTCGTCCCCCAACACACACACACCCAAAAAAAAAGTCCTGAGAGCAAAGTAATGTTGGATCCCGAGGTGTGTTGATACTCTCCTGGTTACCTAAACAACACGACATTACCACTGCAACCTCACAGCTGGACACCACACGCGCTCCCTCCTGCGTGACCACAATGACGCCGCCTTGTTTGTGTGCAGCTCCTCGTGTTGAGCCACAGCTGGTGACCTGACCGTCTGGAGAGTCTGTTACCCGACATATTACAAAGGTTTTCGAATCTGTCCATCTTCCAGCCAATCACGTCTGTCTCATGCATATTATAAAGGTACTCAGCCAAGGAGAAGCAAGAGGAGGAGGAGAAGTAAGGATGCAATGGATGGGTTGAGATCAGTAGTAACTTAAGCTGCCGATTCTTCCTCTATTATTAATCTCAGTCTTGTATTATTTACGTTAACCTTCATTCCTTCATTAATCAAACACTACAATCTGTTAGGTAAGACTGAAGAATCTGTATTAACATTTACAACATTCGAAGCCTTGAATTTCCTAGTGGTTTGCTCTCACTTGTTATTCAATTTTTCCTCTTCACCAGTCAGTGTGTCGAATTGTCTTTCATTTTACACAAGCACTTACTGTTTTAAGCATGCTCTGAGACATCCACCTCAGTCCCCTGCTTGCGGCGACACCTTGAATTCTTTAGATCTTGAATGCAACGGTTTAGTGGTGAGACGGAGTGATCTGCATCTTTTCCCAAACAAGCCCCGCGGCGCACACTACCACCACTACCACCACCACCACCACCACCACCACCACCACCACCACCACCACCACCACCACCACCACCACCACCACCACCACCACCACCAACACCACCCCCTTCATCTCTTCACCCATTACTTTCATTCACACTTTAATCTTACCCTCTTCCCCGCCCCTATGTCATCACCGCCACCGCTACTACCAACACCACCTACAATAACAATGATAATGATGATAATAGTAATAAAAGTCTCCTAACTTCTTGTGAACCCATACTGTCCATTGTAGCTTGACTAACTCCCACTCATTCTACCATCACCACCACACCCACAGCCCCTCCCCACGGCTGCCTCAGTACAACCTGCTGTTAAGCCTGAACAAGTCTTGCCATAATGTGAACCAGCACTTTTTCCAGAGCTCTGTAGGTAGGCGGCAGAGGTTGAAAAAACGAGAGGGAATATAATGAGGCGTGCAGGTGAATTTTTAATGGAACAGCGGCGGTTCGTGTGGTCTGGCGCTCCCACCTTCCCTCCTCGTGGAAAATTCATCCACTACCCACTTCCACTCCTTACCGACCTACAGCTTCACCACTGTCACCGTGCAATGTCACCTTTGTTCCTCCTGACCCATTGGCACCGTAGCGACCCAGAAACCCAACCACGTGTTCATTTGGGAAGACGAGGATTCAGGAGGAGGAGGAGGAGGAGGAGGAGGAGGAGGAGGAGGAGGAGGAGGAGGAGGAGGAGGAGGAGGAAGAAGAAGAGGAAGAGGAGGAGGAGGATGGATGCAGGGCGCTAACGAGATGTCAACACAGCGATTTACATAGTGGCGTGACGCTGTGCCGCCGGGGCTCCTGGAGTCAATAAGCCGCTATACCTCGCTACTGTTGATGACAAAGTCTACTGCCACACGTCTTGTCCTCCACCAGAACATTTACGTAAACAAGGCTGTGATCTGTACCTACCGTGGTGGAGTATTACTTACACTTTCGTTACCTTCCTCTACACCATTACCTGTTCTGCATCATCCTGGACGTGTGTAGAAAAAATGTAGCGACACAGTCCATCTCAAACGTCTCGCCCTGCCAGTCGTAGAGTAAGGCGGCAGAGCGAGGCCTTCTACACGGCGACACAGTTAGGAGCACCCGTTTTAATGAATGTGTACGTGTGTTGTTCACCTGTGCGCATGTGGAAGCTAAAGGTTGAACTGGCAGATCTCTCAGGGCGTGGGCGGGTGAAGGCGGCGCGTGGAAGGCTTATGTAAGGGATGAGGAACCCAACATATGAAAATATAAAAAACGAAAAAATATTAATTAAGAACTTGAGAAATATCGAAAAATAATTGAAGATAATTTTAAAGAATCATAATTACCGTAAGGAAAGTACAACACATCAGAAAGTAAAGAGAAAAGATAACTTGTCACCTGAAGCGTTCTATAAAATACCTCCATTGTGTCAAGACATTTTATATTCGTTGTGTTTAAATTCAAAACTGTGTCTTGTTTTTGAGTCATGATATAGGTGTTGTCAGATATAGTCCCACGTAAGGGCGGTGTGTTGCCTGTGGAGGCATCAGTGCTATCCTGGCTCCAACGCTGCCCAGCCCCGCGAGGTGAAGCATTAACTGATATTAGTCAAGACCAATAACACAATCCAGACTTGTTCTCAAAGACTTAATATATTGCTGTCTATAAACGCATTCGCCGTGAATACAATGTGGTATTTAGATACAATTTTTGTATATAATGTTTGATTAAAGAATAACATTTCAAACAATCATTAGCTGTAAAATGTAGTTCATTAATAAATTCAAACACTTTGCAATATGTTTGAAATGTGTTTCGAAACGTGATGCCGAGAGAAAAATTAATGTCATTGTACAATTTCCATTAAAAAAAAATTGCACCTATAACACGTAATCGGCACCGATGATATGCTGAGCGTCACTGCAGGCATACCAATGTTTTGTTTTGTTTTGTATATGTTGATCTTTATCTTGTTACAATGCTGGTGTGTGTGTAATTAAATAGAGAGTTGAAGGAGAGGCGATGGTATGGAGAATCACGTTGACGGGAGACAAGAATTCAGGCGCAGCGTGTGACTAGTTTTTCACATCATTGCTTCCAACACAGTCACTTCCTGTCAAGCACAGGGCTCTTTTCACTTACTTTATAATCACTCATGTCACTCATATCAAGCACTAGGAAAAAAACGTGTTATCCAATGATGACGCTTGCTAATTTACATGTTTTCACGCGTGTTCACAAATATGTTGACAGGAATGTGAAGGTAGTCATTTCATGTCCAACCTCATCATTTCTTGAATTCCTAATTTCTTCGCAATTCTAAAGCAGTAAATTGAATAATAACAGCAACAGTAATATCAACAGTAACAACAACAACACACAGGCCGCCATGCATGCAAACAACCAGACAACCCTGTCAAGCAACACTCCCTCTAAATATTACCTGCCAGAGGGGAAACTTTTTCATTTTTTTATTTTCTGTTGGGACTGATACGGTGACTGCAGATCTCCAGCCGGCGTCAGATGTCACGGGTTTGGTTCAATGACTTGAGCGTGCGTTGCCCCGTGACTGACAACGAGTTGAGGCTTCCACTGCTGTCTGTCTCTCCCTCGTGCTGGCAGGTTGTCCTGGCACCCCCCGCTGATCGCTTTGATACCACCAGTGATTGCAATGTGAGGGCTCAGCCGCAGTCAAAGCCAGGTGGTGGACACGTACTCGCCCTCACCCTCGC
This sequence comes from Metacarcinus magister, assembly GCA_029783475.1. Lineage (NCBI taxonomy): Eukaryota > Metazoa > Arthropoda > Malacostraca > Decapoda > Cancridae > Metacarcinus > Metacarcinus magister. The sequence goes on from JAPQNM010000008.1 coordinate 3,752,841, forward strand.
CCTCAGACAAACACAGACACCAATAAGGACAGAAATGTGAGACGCGACACAGACCTTGTTCAAGGATTAAGTTGCAATGTTGTCCCCGACACACTTAACCTCCTCTGATATATATATATATATATATATATATATATATATATATATATATATATATATACACATATATATATACATATGTGAGTGTGTGTGTGTGTGTGTGTGTGTGTGTGTGTGTGTGTGTGTGTGTGTGTGTGTGTGTGTGTGTGTGTGTGTGTGTGTGTGTGTCTGTATGTGTGTGTGTGTGTGTGCGTATCCGCTTTCAAGGTCTAGCATATTCATTGTTCGTTTGTTTTGCTTACGTCTAAACTGACTCAACAAGGTAAGAGACTCACCATAGTATTGACACCTGATTCTTTTCCTTTCTGAATTTGAATCCTGCGGCCACTGGTGTTCAGTCTATATGCTTTATTTAAAAATTTAGTTCTTCGCATTCTCTGCTTCCACAATTAAGTGGTACCTTACTAGTGTTGAGGTGCAGCAGAAGTGGTATCAGAACCCAATACACAACCATAAGTGGAAGAAGGAAGAACCTGACAGTGGGTAGAGAAGAAGTCAGGGAGGGAGTGAGAGATACTAGGCCGGTCCAGAATAGAATGAGGGGGAGAGGGACACCTTATCCTGAAATACTGCATGGAAACTTCTCTCCTTAATCTCTCAGTTCGTTTTTCATCCTTCTCCAGCAACAAAACTTTGGATGTAAATAAATTTCAAAACCCCCGCGGCCAACCAACTGAGTGACTCACTGACTCACCGAGACATGAACCGACTGTTGCACGGCGAGGGGACGTGACACTGTTTATTGTATCTTGAACCGAGGGGAGAGAAAGTGACGCTCCCTGAAGGCTAAAATTGCTTTACCATAAAAACAGTATTGCAGTAAATACAAACACATGCATGCACACACATGCTCGCTAGCTCAGTGGTAAAATCATTGTCACTTGGTAGGGTGAGGTTCGCAGTTAATGTCCTCCTTCAGTGAGAAGATGAGGTGTGTGGTGTAGGATAGGCCACACCCTTACCCATAGATCAGACTGTATCATGAACTCTCTGGTATCTCAGGGAGGGAAATAAATGGCTGGTGATCACGAGTCCAGCATGTGAGCCGCTTGATTACACTGGTGCGCGGCGGCCACACACTTGTCTCTTTTATGATTAGCCTGAGGTCAGGTCAGACGCGGGAATTTCTAATCAGCACCACCACTGAACTATCCATACAGACCCAAACCCATGTATCTGTGTGTGTGTGTGTGTGTGTGTGGGTGTGTGTGTGTGTGTGGTGTGCGTGTGCGTGTGTGTGTGTGTGTGTTCTTATCTTCATCAGCTATTTTTAGTAGTCTTGATCCTCCTCCTCCTTCTCCTCCTCCTCCCTTATTCACTTCTCTGCGTACCGTCTTTCTTTGTGTTTTTTTCCCTAGTATTTGTTTCTCTGGCTATATATTCGCCTTTGTACAGCTGGTGGTATGGGTTTGTTTTTTGCAGCGGTCTCATTATGTTTTTTTCCTTCTGTCTTCATTCCGGTTCCTTGCAAGAAGAGAAGAAAAGAATCTTGCAATAAAGTGGAGAAATTTTCCTGCCGCAGTAGTAGTAGTAGTAGTAGTAGTAGTAGTAGTAGTAGTAGTAGTAGTAGTAGTAGTAGTAATAACAGCAATACATATGATTATAATAACAATGATAATACTATGGATAATGATGATAACAATAAGAATGAAAATAATAAGAAAGATTAGAATACATGTTTTTGCAAGGTCGTATTTGTGTTTTTAGGGCCAAATTGCCACTATTTCCTCGGGGACCTTGACTGCTGGAGAGAGAGAGAGAGAGAGAGAGAGAGAGAGAGAGAGAGAGAGAGAGAGAGAGAGAGAGAGAGAGAGAGAGAGAGAGAGAGAGAGAGAGAGAGAGAGAGACTTTTATTTGCTAAGGTGCGCCGTTTTTGTCAACACTTGTTTCTTATGTAATGAGATTAATTTGTTTTTCTTATGGAATTGAATGTAAAGTTTCCATCTCTCTCTCTCTCTCTCTCTCTCTCTCTCTCTCTCTCTCTCTCTCTCTCTCTCTCTCTCTCTCTCTCTCTCTCTCTCTCTCTCTCTCTCTCTCTCTCTCTCTCTCTCTCTCTCTCTCTCGTTATATACTGCACAAAAATTATCTGACGAGCCACGTTGGTTTGTGTAATAACGCGTCGCCTCTCCTGAATTTGTAGCCGTATTAGTGTGCCTTACGGATGACACCACGAGGCTGAGGGCACGAGCAAGGCATTATTCAGGCTTATACCCCTCGCCCTTCAGTGCACGAGGCGTAGAGTGTAATTCAACCCAGCTTACTCCTCGCCAGCTACACATCTTTCTTAGCTAACATCCTTCGCCTCTTCATTTTCTCATTCCCACACATATCACACTTACATATCTATATTTGGGAAGCTGTGTGTGCGTATGGGGAGGAGGAGGAGATGTTATGTTACGTTACGGAGAAGTGAGAGAGATTAAAGTTCGTGCAGGTGTAAAAACGGTGAACTCCTAAGTTAATTAAGGTATCGTAACCCCATGTAGGCTTTGGTACGGGTGGAAAGTCTTTTATCATTAGTATTATATTCTCTTAAGAGGAGCATCGTGCAGTGCTAGGAAGGGAAGAGGGTTTTTCTTGACATTTTTTTACGTGCGAGAGTGGATAGGTGAGAGAGAGAAAGAGTGAATGTGTGTGTGTGTGTGTGTATGTGTATGTGTATGTGTGTGTGTGTGTGTGTGTGTTTGTGTATGTGTATGTGTGTGTGTGTGTGTGTGTGTGTGTGTGTATGTGTGTGTACAGGCTTGTTCGCTGGGGGATGCAAACCCTTATAGATTAGTAAAAAAGGAAAACGATTTCTGTGATGTGATGGTAGCTTAGAATAAAACTGTAATTGCTAGAGGGTTTCTTCCAACACACACACACACACACACACACACACACACACACACACACACACACACACACACACACACACACACACACACACACACACACACACACACACACACACACACACACACACACACACACACACGTATGACCCCGGAACACAACCAAAAATCAAGGCGCATAGGAACCTATAATTGGATTTCCATACCGCTTCACCCTGAAAAAAAAAAGTCAACTTCACACACAGTTACTAGCTTCGCGTGTCACTAGAGCAAAGCAGGGAGAAGCAAGGGGCAGAGACAAAGCCAAGCGCCCCTGCCCTTGCACAATTCATCAATTCAGACGCTGGAACAAACGACAGAACGAGGTGGTTGCGCCTTTCTTCCATGAACCTCAGCAGGGACCAAGAAAATGAGGAAAGAAAAGGTGCTGAAGGAGAGGATGGAAAAAAGAGGATGAGAAATAGGGTGGTAGTGGAGGGAATGAAAGGGGGATGGAAGGCTTGGGAGAGTAGGGAAGGGATAGGACGTGAAGGATAGGGGAGGTAGGGGTTAGGGGGAGAACAGGAGGGGTAAGTGGAAGGCTCAGGAGAGGAAGTTAAGGGACTTTAAGAGAAGAGGGACGTGAAGAGTGGGTGAAGAAAAGAGAGAGAGAGAGAGAGAGAGAGAGAGAGAGAGAGAGAGAGAGAGAGAGAGAGAGAGAGAGAGAGAGAGAGAGAGAGAGAGAGAGAGAGAGAGAGAGAGAGAGAGACCCTGGGAATAAGTCAAGTATACTTAGGAGGCTGTGGTGGGACATAATTTTTGAGGTTAGTAAAGGCAAATAAGTACCTAAAGGGGAGGTAGGAAGCGCAAAATATCACAGAGAGGGGAAATAGAGGGGAGATGAGTACTCCACCAGCCCTCTGCTCTCCCCTCCTCTCCTTCCCTTCCTCCAAATAAACAAAGAACAGAAATAAGCCACTCTCCCTTTCCTTCATATTTTTTTTCATTCGCTTCCCCTTTTTCCTATCTCCTTTTTTCCCCTCGTGCAATTTGGTCTATTCTTTTCTCATTTACTCTCCTTTTTTTCTTGTTACCCTTGTTCTCCTCCTCTCTTTTTTCCTAGTTGGGTATTTACTCCCTTTTTTTTTTGTCTCCTTATCTTCCTCCTCCTTGTCATTCATTTTCTTTTTCCTCTTCATTTAAACTTTTTCGCTGCTGTCTTCGTTTCAATCTTCCTTGTGTCACCTTCATGCTTACTCCTTTTGCCTCTAATTCAGCCTTTCAACCGATCTCCATTTTCTCTCGCAATTTGAATGATAAAAGTCGCCCAAAATAATCAGTAAATCAGATGTCTATTGTAGGTTATTCAGATGCAGAGAGGCTGGAAAGTTTGGGCGGTTTTGGAAGAGAGAGAGAGAGAGAGAGAGAGAGAGAGAGAGAGAGAGAGTAAAAGTAATGCAAGTAAAGTCAGGATGTTTTGTTTGCTTTGAGAATCGTTTTTTTTTTTCTGTTATCAATATTTTTTCCTATAATGCTTACTGTTGTCCTTCATTCCATTGCTATACATACGTGTTGTTACGGATAGTCGAAAAGTACATACATTAAACAACACATTCCGCTTTCCCTTTAATTTTCATATCATAATATTATGATATCGCAATATGTTTCAGGCATGTCCTTGAAAATATTTATGAAAACCTCTGACATGCTAATATTAAATAAAGCTTTGTTTTCATGTAATTTTATTTTTTTTTTTTTTATGCGACATGTGTTATTATATTTTCAAAACTCGGTGCCGTGGAGCTGTACAAGTTTGCCTCATCATAAAGAAAGGCACGTGTCTGTCTATTCACTTTGGTGACACACGACCGACTGTGTCATTGAACTTGAATTGATATCGATCTCTTTGAGCCACTACAGATTAGCTGCCTTGATGCCCAGTCTGGCCTTGGTGTTTTCTTAGCGTCGTGTGCATGACAAGGCGATGTAATTTGTTTAGCCTTTCATGATTAATTGTAAAAAAACGGTATCTTATTCGAGACCGTTGCCTTCCTTACACATCCGACACAACAGTTTTCTCATATATTTTCTGTATAAAATTTCCCTAAAAGTAAATGGATTGTTGTGTGGAAACACCTGTTGGAAAATATTTTGTGATATCTGAAATCACGCAAAACCAATATATTTATTATTAGACCAAACCCAACACTAGAATTCTCACTCTCTCCTGATTTAAATATATCTTCTGGCCAGTATTTCCTTGTGTATACCAAGATGACACTACATATTCGGTAGCAAACTCAGCTCACCAATAACAAATGAACAAAGAACAAGGAAGGGGAGAACGAGAATAGAACTGAAAACTGAATGATACGGTAGAATTCCCGATACACGGGAAAAAAAAGGGATCTGTACAACCTCACATGACACGTACCGACTGCATATCCATCCCATAAAGCAAAACTCTATATAACAATCAATTAAGAGAAGGATAACGAACACCATGTGACGGTAACCAACATCTCTCACCTTCTCTCTTATCCATCCATCCCTTTTCTGCAATAAGACAAGTACAGAAACTCGGAAAGAAAAAACGAAAAGTTAGAAAATGAAATTACATACATATCCAGGTGGAGTGAAAACCTTGTTCCTGAAGCAAACACGAGGGGAAGGGGACGTTTGGCTCCTGAGGGAAGGCGCGGCTCGAGGCTCCAATATAAATGCAACGCCGGGACAGGTTTTCCGGATTGCTTCTTCACTCAGGGACACCACAGGAACCGCAGCTAATAATAGAACAATAGAGAAGATGGGGACGTAAAGATGAGCAACAGAGGAGCGAGAGGACCTAGTGAAGAGGACAGAAAGGGTTAGAAGCATGTAAGGGATGGGTAGTGAGGGTTGTGAGGGGAGGAACAAGACATAGGAGGAAATCATTTTGTTTGGAATTGAAAGTTTGCGTGTGTGTGATCTTGTCGTCTTGCTGCATGTTGGTCATCGCTCGTGCGTGTGTGTGTGTGTGTGTGTGTGTGTGTGTGTGTGTGTGTGTGTGTGTGTGTGTGTGTGTGAGTGTGAGTGTGTGTGAGAGAGAGAGAGAGAGAGAGAGAGAGAGAGAGAGAGAGAGAAAGAGAGAGAAAGAGAGAGAAAGAGAGAAAGAGAGAGAGAGACTGATGTATTTAAACTTTGTAATCCAAGTTGGAGAGAGCAGCGCTGGGAGGAAGTATCCAAGCGTCACCTGTTACATTCCTAGACCATTAGTTCTCAGACAAGTTTCTCCCCCTTTTCTCCCCTCCCCTTCCCTCCTCCTCTTCCTCCACTTTTCCCTCACCACTCATCCCTCCGTGCTTCCCCTTCCCCTCCCTCTTCCCCTTCAATATTCCATTCATCTTGCTCGCCCCGTTCTTCACGTGATCCACATCGCGTTTCAAAAATAATTCTCTTTGAAAATACTCGTTCCTGACTCGCCGCACGAAGGCTGGAACGTTTAAAATGTTTTCTTTGAAGCAACTGAGTGTAGGAGGAGGAGGAGGAGGAAGTTTCCTGTCAGTGAGGCAGACTTAAATACAAACACACACACACGCACACGCACGCACACACACACACACACACACACACACACACACACACACACACACACACACACACACACACACACACACACACACACACACACACACACACACACACACACACACACACACACACTAAAAATGCATTACAGAGTCGGAGCTACAAAAGGGAAAGGATGTTATAGCTAAACAGGTCAATGCATAAAATTCCACATATCCAAACTTTTATTTTTTTCCCCTCAACATGTGTCAGTTCGTTCGTGATCTGACTCGCGAACCCTCAATATACCTACCTAATAAAATAAAATATATCACTGACTTTCTAACGTTAATACTGTTGTTGTATATTGTCATTGGCTGCCTTTGGAAACCCCGGAACGAAGAGGAGGAATTTAGGAGGAATTAGTATTTAAATATTTCTTCTCTTCCTCTGTTTCTTTCGTTGCCATTTTGGGGAGAGGCATTATGAGTCTCGCGTGAGTAAGAGATCTTTAGTGCATTGTGACGGTCTTCTGTTGCCTTTTTCTTTGGCGTCTTTCTCTTCGTTTCTCATTCTTAGGTTATTTTTAGTATTAAAGATATTAAATTTTTTTCTCTTTCTTATTTATCTATCTATGAATCTATAAATCTATCTATCTATGAATCTATAAATCTATCTATCTATCTATCTATTTCACTATTTATCTATCTATCTCTTTATGTCATATCCATCTGCTCATCAGTTTTCTAGTATATGTTTTATTTACGTAGTTCTCAATGCATCTAGATTTTTACACTTGAATTACTTGTCAAACTTTTCCTTCAGCTTTCACGGTCACTCTGGTATATTTTAGGATGTAGTGGGCGGGAAGGACACGACGGTGAAGAGAGCTCCATAGCGTGTTATCTTGGAGGGGGATTCTGTGAGCTGTTTCCATGTGTTATACGCCCTTAACGAACAGCTGAGGATATATTGCAGCTATGGCAACGATGCTTCTTCTTGAGGCTGCTTCGCGGGGACTTACCAATACGTATGAAGCTTCAGATCATTATTTGAAGATTATCGGGTTAAGGGAGTCATGACGTGGCTTTTTCTTTCTCCCTTCTGCCTGGGTTGAGAGAGTAGCTAGAGTTAATTAAGGGTGAGACTAACGGACGTGCACCAGTTTAGTAGTTTGGTAATAAGTCACGGAAACGGCAGAATGTAAATCATACCTCGCCTTTGTTATGAATCATGCGTGCTGTCTGGGTTCCTGTGTTCCGGTTGGTGCTTTGTTATGATTGAACGTACTGTAATAGAGAAAGACGAGAAAATGTAGTGGTGGATGTGTCTCCCACTGTTATTTTAAGTCCCAACCAAACAAGCGAAGTAATGGGGCCACTCCTTTACTTTCTATCGAGCTGTGACTGTGATTTGGACTTACTTCAGAGCAAGGAGGAATATAGCCTTGCAATGTGGGCACCTAAAAGACAGTTCTGCCTCTGGTTCGTCTCCTGCAGACATTTGGAGCCATTAGTCAGCAAGGCATAGAGGTGCTGGGAGACTTGACCGCTGAGTAAGATTAAATTTGCAAGGACCTCAAGAGAGTACACAGTGGTGAGGTAAACTAAGCTGGTCTCGAGATGTGTTGAAGGAAGATACACGAGCTTGCTACATTTCTATCGCCTCTGAGATCTTGCTTTTCCCTTTTCTGTTTGTGGAGAGGACGAATGCGTGGATGAAGCACTTCTATGATCAGTTGGGAATAGTCTCCAATAAATCCGTCTCCAGATATGTAGAAATCAATAGGCAATGATTACAATGGTATTTGGAGTTTCAGAGCACATTATTCTTGCTAACCCCTTCAATTTCAAATAAAATAGTGTTTTCTTTGCTTTTATGTTCAACGGAGCATTAATGTAATTGAATAAGCTTCATTCTTTTTTTGGCTGCTAGCTTTTAATTATTGAAATGATCGACAGAGAGAATTCATGACATTCATTATTTCATTACACAGCTTTTACTCCGCATTTTGTGTCTCTCAATCTGTATATTTACCAGTTTGTAAGTACGATCATGCGTTCCATGATTAAACAGGGATTCATTTTCATTAAGGTAATGTATGACTTCATTTTTTTAATCGTAGCTGGACTGTTATCGTGTTTAATATAGTTTTCCGAACATTCCATATTTGTTTTCTATATTTTCATAAGCTTGTTCATTTTTGTTTTCTTTCTATGAATCTTTATAATTCAATATATAAAGAATCCCCATGTTAGTGGTGTGTGTTTCTATCCCCATGTCAATCCAGTGTCTTTGTACCCACTCTAGTGTCGTAACCGCCTCGCCACACTACAAAATTAAAATCACTTACTGTCCTTTATGAATGAAGTGGCAAAATTCCTGAGTGGCGAGACGGCTACTACACTGGCTGACTGGCGGCTATTCTTAACAAATTGTTATCTATTGACAATAAGTCATCAAACCAAGCTGCGATAAAAAAAAATTTTTTGTTTACTTCGACAAAATATAACTCTTTTTCGTTGGTTTTGACATAATTTTGATTACTTTTGATAATTTGTTTTTAAACAATCAAAGAAAAATAGCATTTTGTCCAAAAAAACAAAAAAAAATTTATTGATTTTTTGTCGGCAAATACTATTTCTATCATTCGTTTTGACAAATTCTATTTTTTCGTGTACTTAAAAAAAAAAATAATAATTTGTTGCTTTTAACAAAATATTAATCTTTTGGTTGATACTGACATAATTACTCTTTTTTAAACAAAAGAAAAAATTAATTCTTTGTCCAAACGAAGGAAAAAAATAATATTTTGTCCATAAATAGTAAATTAGATATATTACTTTGTCAAAAAATATAAAGCTTTTATACAATTAAACAATGAAATCAATATTATGTTGAAATAGATTTAAACGGAATATTATAGCTAGACTTATCGAATCCCATTAAATCTGTGTTTCACTAATCTTCGTTGCAGCCATCAGAGCAAAGCAAGTTAGTGTAATCCACCACGTGCCGCCCTTGCAGTACGTGGATTAGTATATCTACTATTCTGCATACACTGGGCACGTCATGATGTATTGAACAGTGTATATGCAGCATGCTATGATTTCCAGGTGACAACAGATTGACTTCTTTGTGATAGAACAAAACTAATTCACGCACACAATCACACACACACACACACTTGCACGCACACACACACACACACACACACACACACACACACACACACACACACACACACACACACACACACACTTGCACGCACACACACACACACACACACACACACACACACACACACACACACACACACACACACACACACACACACACACACACACACACACACACACACACACACACACACACACACACACACACACACTTGCACGCACACTCACAATCACGTAACTCCAATAACGTGTCGAAAGTTCGTTCTTGAGTTTTTAGCCTTCGTATCCAATAAGGTCATCGTTGGATGCATCAACAACAGACTATGAGAGTTTCAGTTTTAATCTAACCCTCCCCGCACCTCTTAAAAACTCCGCCACACCCTCCGTAATTACTTAATCAGCATGGAAAATACATGATCTGCATCGGTGTTGAGATCAGCAAGATAATCTCATCCTCATTTGGTGTTCCAGATCGTCATGATTAACTGGATCCGTAGTGGAGGCGAGTGGAAGATATATTTTCGGATCACGCGTGGGGAGGGCCCTTGCGTGGCGCTAGTGTTCGTTTTGAGACACAGTTACAGATGTGGGTCGCCTTCCAGACTGACAACTTTCATGTTAATATCTTTCTCAGGTTGAAGACGAAACACAGTAGTGCGAAATGTTATACTCAGAGCTTCACCTCACGAAATGCTAGCTTTAAAACTTTGCTGTTCGCTTACCTGCAGCTTTATAATTAGGGAGTGAAATCATACCTGTCGACCCCGTGAGTGTTTGGGTCACGAGGGACCAACTGTTCCTCTCTAGCAAAGTACATAATGGTTTCCTCCAAGTGGTGTCAGGCATACAGAAAAATTTACCTTTACATGATTGTTTATGTTTTCGTAATGTTTTCTGGGAAGGAAGGAAGGACAGGGCGCGGCCGTTACCCTCTCAGAAGACAATGGCGTAGTGCTGCTCGAGACATTGCAATTTGCGCTAAAACAGTCGTGTGGCAGACTAGCGTAGACGTGGCTCCTGCACTTCCCTCGGGAGAATTACTAAGTTTACCAATTACCTGCAAAATAATGGCGCACCGACGCTGCTGCTGCTCTACTGAATTTCTCCTTTCCCCTCCTCATTTTCTCTCCTCAGGAATGTTCTCCCTCCTCGTCTCTTGCCTTCATTGCAAGGACTTATGCAAATTTCCGATTCCTGGACAGATAATCCACGCCCTATCTCTCAATGACTCAAGGACAACTCAGAGACAAAAGCGAGTCCTCGAAGTCAAGAAAGAAAATATCAAGTGACTCTAAGCAACAGTTTCTCAGAAGTATCAGTCCTTCGGGGAAGACAATGTGTCCTCGACAAGCTGCGGAAGGAAGTAAACTTAACGTAAACGGAAGGCACCGGAAATTAGCATGTGATTTTATTGTTTTTTTCTTCTCATTCTTGTCTGAACTTTCTGAATTGTGATGAGGTTAACGTTGAATGATGCTGGGAAGAGATGGCAGAGGGGCGGCTCTCCTTTCTCCTCAGTCTAGTGTTGGGGGAGTAGGAGGAAGAGGAGAGTTTGTTAAAGTCCGTAGTACAATGGGATGGCGGAGGGAACCATGGCTGTGTATAATAGAGAAAACCACCCTG
>JAPQNM010000008.1:3769100-3774100 GCA_029783475.1 Metacarcinus magister
CTGATATCATTTGGGATTATTTTTCATATGTATATCTGTTTGCATGCATTTGAAGAAGAAAAAAACATATACTTCTCCATTTGTAAATTGATATACACCTTTTGTGTATCTATTCTTGTATTCATTCATCAAACTGTTACTTTATTTGTTTTAATTAGTGATACAGTGTTCGTTGACTTAATTTGACACCCGTTCCTTTTAATAACATGTATTGGCAACGCTACTTTCATTACGGGATGAATGAAATTATGAATACCTAACTCAGTGCCGAGGGAATATGAAGGTGTACGAAGACTCATTAAGTGCAGGTGAGGGAGGAAATAACACTCATTTCCACCACAATTGACAATCATAGTACTTCCAAAATTAACGGCGTTATTTTGGCTTTGAGGAAATAACACTAATTGTCTACGTCTATAGTAGTTTCAAAATTAACCACATTCTTTTGGTATGGTAAATATGTATGTGTTTTGAACGTTGGCAAATCTTTAAATTCCTTATTTATTTTACCTCATGAATGTTTATTATTGTTTATTTTTATCAACACCTTCCTGTGACTTATTTTCCGTCAGGAGAGGAATGGCAGGTTTGTAGGAAACTAAAGTGAATCTGTATAAACGTTGCTTTCTCTTTTTTCCGTTCTAGAGTAGCCTGCATCATTATTCTCTCTCTCTCTCTCTCTCTCTCTCTCTCTCTCTCTCTCTCTCTCTCTCTCTCTCTCTCTCTCTCTCTCTCTCTCTCTCTCTCTCTCTCTCTCTCTCTCTTTATCTATCTCTCTCTATCTATCTATCTATCTATCTATCTATTTATTTATCTATCTATCTATCTACTGTCAACCTATCTATCTATCTATCTATCTATCTTTAGTGTTACGTGAGTGTGAAGTGAAAATGTAATGAAAGACTGGATATTTTAATAGCCAAAATTGCCCAGAAGAACAGTTTCAGGATGGAAGAAATATTTCAGTGTTCGGACCACACCGAATACAAACTACTTACTGCCGATTCCACCAGGTACACAGCTAATTAGTCTAAATCCCACCAGGTATTACAACAACGAGAGTTTAGTGTTTCGCTGCCAACTGACTTTCTCTCTTCATAATTACCATCACCATCTCCATTGTTATCGTTATCATCTCGTTGCCAATTGAGTGTCCCTCTTCATCATCATCATCATCATCATCATCATCATCATCAGTCCCTTTGTTTATCGGGATTTTCAAATATCTGCGTTTTAGGTTGAGTAAAGAGAGTAAAATTGAAGAGAGAAAAATTTGTTTGTGAAATGAGCACCATAACACTGCCCCAAAACTTGTCCTTTCTTTTTTATATTACCAAAGCTACACGTGCCTGTTTCAAATGTTAGGAAACAGTTATACGGCTTTTTAACCTCTAGACTGGAAATGAGAACTTAGAGCTACTCCATGCCAGGAATATTTTTGAAAACCAGACCTCGAGATCAAAGTTTCCAAGACTATAAAGCGCCATTGAGATAGATAATACTTTTCTCGTCCTTGTTTTTATCCAACTGAACCGCGTATATTTTCTCCCTCATGTGTCCTCATTTCAGCAATACACATTACACATTCGGTTTGGTATTATCTGTATCTTTTCGAATGTTGCGTGTTGTGTAATTGTGTTGATTGTGTGTTAGATTGTGTTTGTATGTGTACGGGGAAGTATATATGTGGTGATGTCTGTCTGTATGTGGATGCACTTAGTCGGATGAGGTGAAATGGTAAAATTATTGTCACTGTTCTGCTTTTTTTTCACGATACAAGCTCGTTGGCGCACGTGTCCGACAGCAATCCACGAGTGTGTTTTATCACGTGTACGAACTGAATACCTTACACACACACAGACATACACACACACACACACACACACACACACACACACACACACACACACACACACACACACACACACACACACACACACACACACACACACACACACACACACACACACACACACACACACACACACACACACACACACACACACACACACACACACACACACACACACACACACACCACATCACATCACATATCTCAGCGACGCACCTACATTTTATTCTATTTCTTTTCACACAACATTTTCTAGCACTCGAACTTACCTGATCGACAGCACATTAATCGCTGTTTTCGTGATGCTCTCCGCGCGAGGGAATACAATTCTAATTTGATCGCTTGATATTTTATTCATTAATTTTGTCTGAATTCATAATGACCATTCATCCCTAGAGAATTTTATATAAGAATCGGTAACTCAAAGAGATAGATAGATAGACAGGAAGACAGCCAGATAGACAGACAAAGAGACGGACGAACATATTCACAAACAGAAAGACAGACAGGTGGATGGACAAACATACACACACACACACACACACACACACACACACACACACACACACACACACACACACACACACACACACACACACACACACACAGATGAAAAGTATATTTTATTTTTACATACAAAACTAGTTCATCATACCATATATAAAAATTAATTCGCACATTTGATCGTCACAGGAAATAATAAAGAAGAGGAAGAGGAGGAACATTCTTCAATATGCTACAAATTTATCAGATACGAACTACATATTAACATTACTCCTCTACTATAAAAAAAAAAAAACCTTCTCTTTCCCTCTTTCCTCCTACTTTATCCACCCCTTTTCCATCTTCTCTCTCCCTCCCCTTTCGCTTCCCTCTCCACCTTTTCCCTCTCCTCATTCTTTCTCCTACCTCCACTACCCTTTTTCTTCCACACTGTTGCTCTCTCCTCTCTCCCCCTTCCTCATCCACTTAACTCTTTTCCTCTTCGTCTCTCCCTTCCTCTCTTTTACTAGTCACCCTTCTTCCTCTTTTGTTCTTTTTTCCCTCTCTTTTCCTCATTATCCTCACCTCACCCTTGGTTCTATCTCTCCTTTCCCACATTATTACTCTCCTTCTTTTGTCTCTCTTCTATCTCTGTGTTCTTATCTCTCACCCTTTCTTCTCCCTCTCCTCTTCCTTTACTTTTCATCTCTTTCTTTGTCCTTTTCTTTTCTCTTCCTTATTCTGATTTTGATTTCCATCTCTCCTTTTTCTTTTTCCATTTATTCTATCTTGTCTCCCTTTCCACACAGACATCGATTTTTACCCCCCTTTTAGCTTCTTAGTTTTGGTAATAATGAATTCCCTTTCCTTAACAAAAAAACACATAACAACAGTAAAGAAATATCCTTGAAATTGCACTCCAAACAAAAAAAACATTAAAGAAAAAGAAGAAAAATCATCCTCCCCAACCTTCGATGCCTACCTCTTCCTTCCTCATCCTTCCCCAACACAACAAAAAAAAATCCCCCAAGACTTCCTTACATCCACAAACTCTACTTCCTTCCAGGCTAAAACGGCGCTGTGTTGACCTCACAGGACGCCGCGAACCCCCTCTCGGTGTCGGAAATAGGAAATTGAAGTGACTCGGGAAATTAAAAGAAGAAAATAAAGATAACGTGAGTGGGAATGGAAGGAAGGGAGGCAAGGAAGCGTGGGGAGAGGAGGGGAAGGGGAAGGGGAAGGGGAAGGGGAAGGGAGGGGCGGGAAGGAGCAATTAATAGCTTGATTCGATTGCGATTCAGATAAGTGGAAAGAAAATACTAATTATTTTAATATATAATTCGTTTTTAGCTCGGAAAATACCATGATTGTACTATTTTTTTTCCAGTGGTTAGACAGAGAGAGAGAGAGAGAGAGAGAGAGAGAGAGAGAGAGAGAGAGAGAGAGAGAGAGAGAGAGAGAGAGAGAGAGAGAGAGCGAGCAACCTCTCTCTCACAAGTTCTTGGGTTAAACTGAGCTGGTGCTGCCGCTGGTCGCTAACCTGACGTCACACAGTAAGCGACTGCGCAGGCTGCCTCTCCGCCTCCGCCCAGCCTCCACACACACACACACACACACACACACACACACACACACACACACACACACACACACACAGCATAATCACAGTGATGAATGTAACTCTACAGCAGATTGTACAAATTTTTATCACCGTTATGCACGCAAGTCAAGTTTTCATGCCCCGTTATACTCCCTCGCCTGAATGGGAACAACCGAAGCAGGACACACACACACACACACACACACACACACACACACACACACACACACACACACACACACACACACACACACACACACACACACACACACACACACACACACACACACATACACACACACACACACAGACACACTTATATATATACACACACACGAAATAAAATAAAAACAGCATGTGACACGTAATTCGAGAATGTTACAGTGTAGCTAGACACGTCACAGTCGCTTTATTGACGGCCATGCGACACACACACACACACACACACACACACACACACACACACACACACACACACACACACACACACACACACACACACACACACACACACACACACACACACACACACACACACACACACCACACACACACACACACACACACACACACACACACACACACACACACACACACACACACACACACACACACCACACACACACACACACACACACACACACACACACACACACACACACACACACACACACACACACACACACACACACACACACACACACACACACACACACACACACACACACCACACACACACACACACACACACACACACACACACACACACACACACACACACACACACACACACACACACACACACACACACACACACACACACACACACACACACACACACACACACCACACACACACACACACACACACACACACACACACACACACACACACACACACACACACACACACACACACACACACACACACACACACACACACACACACACACACACACACACACACACACACACACACACACACACACACACACACACACACACACACACACACACACACACACACACACACACACACACACACACACACACACACACACACACA
>JAPQNM010000008.1:3779100-3781600 GCA_029783475.1 Metacarcinus magister
GTGTGTGTGTGTGTGTGTGTGTGTGTGTGTGTGTGTGTGTGTGTGTGTGTGTGTGTGTGTGTGTGTGTGTGTGTGTGTGTGTGTGTGTGCATGCATGCGTGTGCTTGCGCGTCGGATGCTGAAAGATAAGAGAGAGGGAGAGAGAACAATAGAACTTTAATAATATGTTAATGCCCAGCGGGAATCAGAGAGAAAGAGAGAGAGAGAGAGAGAGAGAGAGAGAGAGAGAGAGAGAGAGAGAGAGAGAGAGAGAGAGAGAGAGAGAGAGAGAGAGAGAGAGAGAGAGAGAGACAGACAGACAGACAGACAGACAGACAGACTGACTGACTTCGGTGAAACCTTTGCTGTCGGCCTTGACATGTCGAAAGCCTTCGATAGAGTCTGGCATAAATCTTTAATTTCTAAACTACCCTCCTACGGATTCTATCCTTCTCTCTGTACCTTCATCTCCAGTTTCCTTTCTGACTGTTCTATTCCTGTTGTAGTGGACGGTCATTGTTCTTCTCCTAAAACTATCAACAGTAGTGTTCCTCAGGGTTCTGTCCAATCACCCAGTCTCTTTCTATTATTCATCAATGATCTCCTAAATCTGACTCAATGCCCTATCCACTCCTATGCTGATGACACCACCTTGCATTTTTCAACGTCGTACAACAGACGCCCAACCCGACAAGAATTAAATGACTCAAGGCGAGATGCTATAGGACGCTTAACTTCTGATCTTTTACTAATTTCTGATTGGGGCAGAGCAAACCTGGTTTTGTTCAATGCCTCAAAAACTCAATTTCTACAACTATCTACTCGACATAACCTTCCAGATAACTATCCCCTCTTCTTCAATGACACTCAACTTCCCCTCTCCTCCACATTAAACACACTCGGTCTATCCCTTACTAAAACTCTAAACTGGCAATTTCATATCTCTATTTTTGCTAAATCAGCTTCCAAGAAGTTAGGTGTTCTATGGCGTCTGCGTCCATTTTTCTCTCCCGCTCAGCTGCTTGCTCTGTACAGGGGCCTTATCCGCCCATGTATGGAGTATGGCTCTCATGTCTGGGGGGCTCAACTGTTACAGTTTTACTAAACAGGGTGGAGTCTAAAGCTTTTCGCCTAATCAACTCTCCTCCTCTAACTGACTTTCTTGATTCTTTAAGTCACCGCCGCAATGTTGCATCTTTATCTATCTTCTACTGCTATTTTCATGCTGACTGCTCTTCTGAACTTGCTAACTGCATGCCTCCCCCCCTCCCGCGGCCTCGCTGCACAAGACTTTCTACTTCTTCTCATCCCTATTCTGTCCATCTTCCTAACGCAAGAGTTAACCAGTATCTTCACTCTTTCATCCCTTACACTGGTAAACTCTGGAACTCTTTTCCTTTGTCTGTTTTTCCACCTGCCTATGACTTAAACTCTTTCAAAAGAGGAGTGTTAAGACACCTCTCACACTAAACTGGACTTTCCCCCATGTCTATATTTCTCCTATTGTCCTCTTTACAGGGTCTGGCGACAAGCGGGATTTTTTTACTTATTTTTGTTTTCCCTTAGCCAGTACCTTTTTAATGTAAAATAAAAAAAATAAAAGACAGACAGACAGACAGACAGACAGACAGACAAACAGACAGACAGACAGACAGACAGACAAACAGACAGAGAGACAGAGAGAGAGAGAGAGAGAGAGAGAGAGAGAGAGAGAGAGAGAGAGAGAGAGAGAGAGAGAGAGAGAGAAGAAAAAAAATCAGGAGGAAGGAAACTGCAGGGCGTATGAGTATGGAAGGCGGAAGGCGTATGTGTGAGAAAGGGTGGTGGGGGGAGGGGAGAGGGGGTGGTGGGGGGTCAGGGCGGCCTCCCACACCCTCAAACTTTGCCTGGTCCAACGACAAAGGTAAAGTTAAGGGCGTCCTTCCCAGTAATTATTTCCTCAATACAGCAATTATAAACTTCTACCCGGCTTAATAAGGGTTATAATACCTTAATTAGCGTGAGGGTTGTGGGGAGGCGTATAATATTCATAACTCCCCCAGAAAAAGAGGGAGAAAGGGGATTGGATTCTGTAGTGTCTCTTTTATTTTATAAGTGCTTGTTTGGAGCTGATCTGATGCTATGTTTTCTAATTCAATCCCGTGACGGCGCTTCGTTTACTGTTTCAAGTATATCGACTCCCGTTTTCTCCTGTCTCATCATGTTATTATCGTGTGATTGTTAATAAGTATAGATGTGTGACTCTCTCTCTCTCTCTCTCTCTCTCTCTCTCTCTCTCTCTCTCTCTCTCTCTCTCTCTCTCTCTCTCTCTCTCTCTCTCTCTCTCTCTCTCTCTCTCTCTCTCTCTCTCTCTCTCTCTCTCTCTCTCTCTCTCTCTCTCTCTCTCTCTCTCTCTCTCTCTCTCTCTCTCTCTCTCTCTCTCTCTCTCTCTCTCTCTCTCTCTCTCTCTCTCTCTCTCTCTCTCTCTCTCTCTCTCTCTCTCTCTCTCTCTCTCTCTCTCTCTCTCTCTCTCTCTCTCTCT
>JAPQNM010000008.1:3789100-3801575 GCA_029783475.1 Metacarcinus magister
ATGGTGACCGTCCTGACGCGGGACTACTTTGTGGACGTACTGCAGGACCGGGAATTCCAACTGTGTGTAAAAAAGGCACACCTGGAGGATATGCAAGAGGCACTGGCGAGGTCGCTGGAAATGGAGGCGTTCCTGCACACTACAATGGGGATCGGCATGGCGGGGTCGCCTAGGAAGACACCCCCCACCAGGTATATTAGGGCCCGGCTGAAGTGGGGAAGTTGGCTGAGAAACGACCTGGTGCAAGTGCTACTGGCTTCAGTGGCTCCTGTTGGGGATGTGGTGAGAAGGGGCACCGGCGGAGTGAGTGTTCGAAGTGGCGGAGGAAGCGTTCTCTCGGAAGCTCGCCCGCTGAAGCCTGCACCGTCCCCAACGACGTTGTGCAGGTGGGAAACGAAGAAGGGCTTGACGAAGGCGACGAGAGTCAGCCCATGTTCTTCGGGTCCCACGCTGTGTAATTTGCCGATGCACATCTGCTCCAGTAGTCAAAGTGAGAGGGACTGTAGATGGGAAACCGTACCAGATGGTAATAGACACAAGCGCTGAAATGACTCCGGACTGTTACCTATGAAAGACCTCCCTGAGGCGTCACAGCCAATGTCACGGTCACGGGCACTGTGCGCCGCTTAAGGTGGTGCGACTTGGCGTGGGACGAGGTACCCTTGTCCCTCGGAGTCGGCCCGGCGGAGCTATTCACAGCTGAGCGTGTGTCTTGCACCGGAAACAGAGTCTAGAGTGCCCTGTGAATCAACTAAGAAGACAACGGGAAATGACGGCATGGTAGAGTCCTTCGGACCACTAAAGCCGGCGGACAACAGTGGGAAGTTGGTTTATCGGCAAGAGTGCCGTAGAAGAGAGGGGCTGGTTGCTGGTGCGTCCTTACCTGACCACTTGACTGACCTGTCGCGAAGGAGCGCCACCCATCTCGATCAACGACAGTGTGAGGCTTTGAGGGACACTCTTAGGAGGAATGCTGACGTATTCATAAAGAAGAACTTGACCTGGGCCACACAAGGTTTGTTAAGCATCACATCAGAACGGAGAACACTATACCTATTAAAAACACCCCATGGAGATCGCACCGGCCAAACGTGAGAAGATGCAGCGTGCAGTGGAAGAGCTGAAAGCACAAGGGGTGGTTGAAAGTCCTTGGTCATCTCCGGTGGTGTTAGTGACAAAAAAGAGCGGAACAAAGTGATTCTGTATGGACTACAGAGCACTCAATGACGCAACAGAAATGGACTCCTGCCCCTTGCCGCGCATTGATGACACCCTAGATGCGCTGGCCGGCGCCAGTTGGTTCCTCACACTCGACTTAAAGTTTGGCTACCATCAAGTGTATCTTAACTGCACATAATATTTACAGTTCTTTTAACAATGTCTGTCAGTACTTCATCTGGTGAGCGAAGTTTTAGCACCCTGAAATAGCTAAAGTCATACTTGCGATCTACCATGGTTTCTGACAGACTAACTGCTCTTGCACTGTTGCATATTCATCAGGATATTGCTATAGATTATGTTTGTGTTTTACAGTCATTTGATGAGAGTGGACTGGACACAGGTGCATTGCATTAGCTTTTGACTCGTCAGTGAGTTTTGTACATAAGGAATGTCCTTAAATATAGTCATAAATTTCTTTCAGTACACTAAATCACTGACTGGATACGAAGTTTTGTGGACAATTGCTAAAGCACATTTTTTTTTTCAAATGTAAAATGTGTAGCCTGTACCAAGTAAACTAGAGTAGCCATTTACATAATATTACAGATGTATGGAAAAAGCTGAGGAAAATTAAACTTACATGAAAATTACTTAATTTCTCCTGAATATCACTTTCAGAAAGCTTCAGAATGTTCAAAAATTTTATCAAAACTTCTAAAATTTGTCAGGAGCGCTTACAGTGGCCCCCATAACCCCACAGCTGAGGAGGCTCGCTTCGCTCTCCACCCACACCCATGAATAGTGGGCCCTACATAGCATGTGTGTACTCCACAGGTATCTCTATGGGCGCCCCTGATCACCCTTAAGGTTCTGCTGGCCCTAAGGCACATTTTGATAGATGGCCTGAAAATACAGATATTCTGGAATCACTGATAAAAGGAAGAAAGTTAAATTAAACAACAAAAAAATTATTACAAAAAATTAAGAACAATCAATTTTTTTTTGACACTACTGTAATTACTAAAGGATTACAATAGCTAGATTTACAACTTTGAGCGCTTTTGCGACTGCAAATTCGTCAGTTAGTTTTTTAAGTCAATTTTATGAAGCAAATCATTTTCAATGCAGAGAAGTGCCAGTATACCAGCCCAGCTGTCCCGCGGCCCCACAGATGCGAGGCCCCGCAGCCCCGCAGCCCCGCTACCTAGAGGCCCCGCTGCCCCGTAGCCCCGCAGCCCCATAGCCCCGCGGCCCTGCAGGTCCATAGCCCTGCAGCCCCGCAGCCCCGCAACCCCGCAGCCCCGCAACCCCACAGCCCCGCAGCCCTGCAGCCCCGCAGACACACAGCCCCGAGGCCCCGCAACCTCGTTGGGCCGGAGCCCCGCAACCTCGCAGCCCCGCAGCCGCGCAGCCCCGCCCAGAGGCCTTACAACCCCACAGCCCTGCAGCCATGCAGCCCCGCAGCCCCGTGGCCCCAAAGCTCCGCAACCCCGCAGCCCCGCAGCCACGCTGAACTGCAGCTCCGCAGCCCCGCAGCCACGCTTAACTGCAGCTCCGCAGCCCCGCAAACCCGCAACCCCGCAGCCCTGCAGCCCCGCAGCCCCGCAGCCCCGCAGCCCCGCAGCCAGCAGCCCGCAGCCCTGCAGCCCCGCAGCCCCGCAGCCCCGCAGCGCCGCTGTCCCGAAGCCCCGAAGACCTGCACCCCCGCTGTCCCGCGGCCCCGCGGCCCCGCAGCCGCGAGGCCCCGCAACCCCACAGCCCTGCAGCCCAGTAGCCCTGCAGCCCTGAAGCCCTGCAGCCCTGAAGCCCCGCAGCCCAGCTGTCTCGAGGCCCCGAAGGCCTGCATCCCTGCTGTCCCGTGGCCCCACGGCCCAGCAGCCGTGAGGCCCCGCGGCCCCGCAGCCGCGAGACCCCGCAAACCGACAGCCCTGCAGCCCTGCAGCCCAGCAGCCCTGCAGCCCCGCAGCCCTGCAGCCCTGAAGCCCCGCAGCCCCGCTGTCCCGAGGCCCCGAAGCCCTGCACCTCTGCTGTCCCGTGGCCCCGCGGCCCAGCAGCCGCGAGGCCCCGCGGCCCAGCAGCCGCGAGGCCCGGCAGCCCCGCAGCCGCGAAGCCCCGCAACCCGACAGCCCTGCAGCCCAGCAGCCCTGCAGCCCCGCTGCCCCACAGCCTTGCAGCCACGCAGCCCCGCTGCCCCGCAGCCACGCAGCCGTGAGGCCTCGTAACTCCGCAGCCCCACAGCCCTGCAGCCCTGGTACCCCATGGCCCTGCACCCGCGAAGCCTCGCATCCTCGCTGGCACGAGGCCCCGCAGCCCTGCAGCCCCGCAGCCCCGCAGCCCCGCAGCCCCGCAGCCGCGAGGCCACGCAAACCCACAGCCCTGCAACCCAGCAGCCCTGCAGCCCCACAGCCCCACAGCCTCGCAGGCCCGTAGCCTTGCAGCCCTGCAGCACTGCAGCCCCACAGCCCTGCAGCCCCGCTGCCCCGAGGCCCCGCAGTCGCAAGCCCCGTAACCCAACAGCCCTGCAGCCCAGCAACCCTGCAGCCCTGAAGCCCCGCAGCTCTGCAGCGGTAACCCCACTACCCCACAGCCCTTCAGCCATGTAGCCCCGCAGCCCTGCAGCCGCGAGGCCCCGCAACCCCACAGCCCTGCAGCCCAGCAGCCCTGCAGCCCTGCAGCACCGCAGCCCAGCAGCCCTGCAGCCATGCAGCTCTGCAGCCCCGCAGCCCTGCAGCCCAGCAGCCCTGCAGCCCTGCAGCACCGCAGCCCAGCAGCCCTGCAGCCCCGCAGCCTCGCAGCCTCGCAGCCCCGCAGCCCTGCATCCCCGCAGCCTCGCAGCCCCGCAGCCCTGCAGCCCTGCAGCCCTGCAGCCCCGCTGCCCCACGGCCGCGCAGCCGCAAGGCCCCACAATCCCACAGCCATGCAGCCCAGCAGCCATGCAGCCCCGCTGCCCTGCAGCCGCGATGCCCCGCAACCCCACAGCCATGCAGCCCTGCAGCCCAGCAGCCCTGCAGCCGCGAGGCCCCGCAACCCCACAGCCATGCAGCCCTGCAGCCCAGCAGCCCTGCAGCCCCGCAGCCCCGTTGCCCCACGGCCCCGAAGCCGCGAGGCCCCACAGCCCTGCAGCCCGGTTGCCCCGCAGTCTTGCAGCCCCGCAGCCCCGCAACTCTGCAACCCCACAGCCCTGCAGCCCCGGTGCCCCATGGCCCTGCACCCGCGAGGCCCCGCAGCCCTGCGGCCCGGCAGCTCCGCAGCCCCGCAGCTCCGCAGCCCTGCTGCCCCGCAGCAGCGAGGCCCTGCAACCCCACAGCCCTGCAGCCCTGCAGCCCCACAGCCCCGCAGCCTCGCAGGCCCACAGCCCTGCAGCCCCGCAGCACTGCAGCCCTACAGCCCTGCATCCCCACTGCCCTGAGGCACCGCAGTCGCAAGCCCCCGCAACCCCACAGCCCTGCAACCCCACAGCCCTGCAGCCCAGCAGCCCTGCAGCCCTGCAGCCCCGCAGCTCTGCAGCCGCAAACCCCACAACCCCACAGCCCTGCAGCCCCGCAGTCCTGCAGCCGCGAGGCCCCGCAATCCCACAGCCCTGCAGCCCAGCAGCCCTGCAGCCCTGCAGCTCTGCAGCCCCGCAGCCCTGCAGCCCTGCAGTCTAGCAGCCCTACAGCCCTGCAGCCCCGCAGCCCTACAGCCCTGTAGCCCAGCAGCCCAGCAGCCCTGCAGCTCTGCAGCCCAGCAGCCCTGCAGCCCCGCAGCCCCGTAGCCTCGCAGCCCCGCAGCCCTGCAGCCCCTAAGCCCTGCAGCCCTGCAGCCCCGCAGCCCTGCAGCCCCAAAACCGCGAGGCCCCGCAACCCTGCAGCCCGGTATCCCCGCAGCCCCGCAGTCCCACAGCCCCGCAGCACCTGAGCCCAGCAACCCCGCAACCCCGCAGCCCCGGTGCCCCGCAGCTCCGCAGCCCCGGTACTCCGCGACCTCGCAGCTGCGAGTCCCCGTAGACCTGCTGCCCCGCAGCCCCGCTGTCCCGAGGCCCAGCAGCCTTGCAGCCCCGCAGCCGCGCAGCCCCGCAGCTCTGCAACCCTGCTACCCCGCAGCCCCGCAGCCCCGCAATCCTGCTGCCCCGCAACACTGCAGCCACGCAGTCCTGCAGCCACACAGCCTCGCAACCCCGCAACCCCGCAGCCCCACAGCCCCGCAGCCCCGCTGCCCCGAGGCCCGCAACCCCGCAGCCCCGCTGAACTGCAGCTCCGCAGCCCCGTGCACCGCGGCCCTGCGCACACACACACACACACACACACACACACACACACACACACACACACACACACATACATGCATAAGCTGCACACACCTCAACACTCATTCCCTCTACACACACTCACAATCGCTTCCCCCATTAACACGCACTAACATTCACTTCCCCAAACACACACACACACACACACACGCACACACACACACACACACACACACACACACACACACACACACACACACACACACACACACACACACACACACACACACACACACACACACACATATTCACTCTCACAATACTTACACACAACCTCACACATCCTCCCAACACATCCATATTCACATCCCCAACACAAACATTCACACTCACACCGCAACATATGCATAAACACAGTCATCCCTCCATACTAATCCACAGTACAAACATAAACTTACTTTCTCCAACACATCTGCTAACACTCCCTCGACACACACCCCACACACTCCCTTAACACACCTGCTAACACTCCCCCGACACACACATTCACACTCACTCCCCCGGCACACACCTGCACTCAATCCCTCAACCCACCTGCTAACACTCCTCCGACACACACACATCCACACTCACTCCCCCTAACACACACCTACACTCAATCCCCCAACACACCTGTTTACACTCCCCTGACACACACACATCCACACTCACTCCCCCAACACACACCTACACTCAATCCCCCAACACACCCGCTTACACTCCCCCGACACACACACATCAACTCTCACTCCCTCAACACACACACCTACGCTCACTTCCCTTACAAACTCGCATACACTCCCCCGACACACTCACTCCCCCAGCACACGCATCCATACTCATTCATCACACTTACACCCACCCGCATTCATCCATAATCACACACACACACACACACACACACACACACACACACACACACACACACACACACACACACACACACACACACACACACACACACACACACACACACACACACACACACACACACACACACACACACACACACACACACACACACTCATCCTCCCAACACATCCATATTCACACCCCCAAAACACACCCCCAAACTCATTATCACCAACACAAACATATGCAACCAACACACTCATCCCTCCATACTAATCCACAACAGAAATACACTTACTTCCCCCCAACAAATACACACACACTCACTACCCCCAACACACACACACACACACACACGGTCCGCTAGCGTAGTGGTTAGCGCACTCAGCTCACAACTGAGGGGGCCAGGGTTCGATCCCCTGGGCGGACGGAGATTATTTGGGTGTGTCTCCTTTCACGTGTAGCCCCTGTTCACCTAGCAGTGAGTAGGTACGGGATGTAAATCGAAGAGTTGTGACCTTGTTGTCCCGGTGTGTTGTGTGTGAGTGGTCTCGGTCTAACCCAAAGATTGGTCAGTATGAGCTCTGAGCTCTTTCCATAGGGGGACGGCCGGCTGTCTCGAGAGACCAGCAGCAGACTGTACAGTGAATTACACACATACACTCCCCCAAAACACACCCGCTTACACCCCTCCGATACGCACACACCCACACTCACTCCCCCTAACACACACATCCACACATACTCCCCCAACACATACACCCATACTCACTACCCGAACACACAGAGTAACACGCACTCCCTCAACACACCCACACACACTCCTCTAACGCACACAAACACCTTCATCTCTCAAAACCTACACCCAAACTTATTTTCCGAACACATACACCAACACTCACTCTTACCTACACACAAATCAACAGTCACTCCCCCTAACGCACACTACCACACTCAATCCCCTAATACTCATCCTCCTCAAAACACACACATCAACACTTATTCTTTCCAACACACACATACACATACACACACGCAGACCAACACACACACACCCCAATTATCAATAACCCAAAACACACCCCACTTATCATTACCCCAAAATACACCTCACTTATCAATATCCCCAAAACACACTCCAATTATCAATACCCCATAACACACCCCACCTATCAATACCCCCAAAAAAAACCACACAGACTTATCAATACCCCAAAACACACCCCACTTATCAATACCCCAAAACACACTCCTTTATCAATACCCCAAAACACATCATATTAATATCCCAAGACACATCCCACTTATCAATACCCCAAAAACACACCCCACTTATCAATACCCCAAAACACAACTCACTTATCAATACCCCAAAAACACATCCCAATTATCAATACCCCAAAACACACCCGACTTATCAATACTATAAAACACACCCCACTTATCAATACCCCCAAAACACACCCCAATTATCAATACCCCAAAACACACCCCAATTATCAATACTACAAAACACACCCCAATTATCAATACCCCAAAACACACTCCAATTATCAATACCCCAAAACACACCCAAATTATCAATGCCCCCAAAATACACCCCAATTATCAATACCCAAAAACACACCCCAATTATCAATACCCCAAAAAACACACCCAAATTATCAATACCCCAAAACACACCCAGGCACCACCATCTAGGCTTTGACGATGGCGGAGACTCTCGACGTGAAGATCATCCCAGAATATGACGGGACCACCCAGCCTGTCGCTGAGTGGTTCGAGAAGGCTGAGCTGGTGTGTCGCCTGAGGAACATCAAAGACTTAACCACCATCGTGCCTCTACGACTCACCGGAGGTGCATTCGCAGTATACCAGCAGTTAAGTGACAGCGAGAAGAAAGACATCGAGAAGGTAAAAGGTGCCCTGTATTCTGCCTTTGCTGTGGACCAGTTTACGGCGTACGAGTTGTCCATGGCTCGACGATGGAAAAGTGACGAGGTGGTTGATGTCTATCTACGCCGTTTGTCATCCCTGTTTGGCGGCGTGAGCGACACCGCCCTCTCGTGTGCATTCGTTGCTGGCCTACCAGACACCGTCCGCCAGCTGTTTCGGGCGGGAACATGTCTTGAAGCAATGAGACTTGACCAAGTCCTTGATCGCGCACGAGTTCTGCTAAGGGAAGAAAGCATTGGTGCGGCAGCGGCACAGTTGAGGTGGGGCGTGACCCGCAGCCGCGACAGTCCGTTAACAAGGAGGTAAGATTTCACGTGTTACAACTGTGGACTGCCGAACCTGGCCCGGGACTGTTTGATGCAGAGAACACGACGGAGAGGCGATCACAGCGGCCGGATCACTTGGCATCACTGCAGAGAGGTGGGACACATCGCTGCTTCCTGTCCGGGAAACTCCGTGCGAGAGGGGGCGTCAGCGCCGGCTCCCTCTCAAGTGCTGTGAATGTGGCGCTGCCTGTGACACATGTGACCATCGATGGCGTCAAGAGGAGCGTGCTGATCGATACCGGATGTTCGATGAGCATCGTCCACGTGTCGTGTTGTTCGTGCTGGAGTGAGAAGAGAGTGGACTTACTTACGATCAACGGGGAGCGTCAGCAGTGTGTAGGTGTGGGACAAGTGAATGCGTTGACTCGCGATTGAACCTCGGTGGACATTGATGTGTTAGTGGTGAAGTTTAGACCTCTGAACTTCGACTTTATTTTGGGAATGAACGGTATTGCGGCTGTAGGGGGTGTAACTGTTAAATCCTCCTGTGATGTACAATTAGGCCCGAGGAGTGTGTGTGGGGCGATGATTAGTGGCGGGCCGACGCCACCGTTGAAAATCGAAGTGGTGGAAAAAGACTTCCTTGTTAGTTATGAGGACAGTGCTAAAGCATGGACTGTGCGGTGGAAGTGGGCTGCAGGTGAAGAGCCAGGCCCCCTCCTCAACGGAATCGCTGAATATCACGTTCCTGCGACGGCGCGGAGGGAATACAAGTCTGAACTTGGAAAATGGATCGACGAAGGATGGTTGCTTCCTTACGATGAAAAAGAGTTTGGGAAGCCCAAAGGACTGATTCCCTTGATGGCCGTCATTCAGAAGAACAAGGGAAAGGTGCGGCCAGTATTAGACTACAGAGAATTGAACACTCGTATGGAGACGCACACAGCAGACGCGGGCATGTGTGTTAACAAGTTACGTGAGTGGCGCCAGATGGGATGTAATGTTGCTTTACTCGACATGAAGAAGGCTTACCTGCAAATTCGAGTGCACCGCTCACTGTGGCCCTACCAGACTGTCTTCTTCAAAGGGCAACGGTATTGCCTAACGAGGCTGGGATTCGGCCTCAGTATCGCCCCCGTGGTAATGAAGGCAGTCGTGTCCGAAGTTTTGAAGCAGAACGACGATATCAAGGGGGCTGCTTCATCCTACGTGGACGACATTCTCGTCAACGAGGAAGTCGTTACGTCTGACGTGGTAGTCAATCATCTACGTCAGTTTGGCCTGAAATGTAACCCTGCCCAGCGCGTGGTAGATGGAGCCCATGTCCTGGGACTGCGGGTAGGAGGTGAGAGCGTTTACAGTGGCGAAGGGATAACGACATCAATGAAGCCCCCATGTCGGTAACAAGGAGGTCGCTGTTTTCATGGTGTGGACAGCTGGTCGGCCATTTGCCTGTATGCGGGTGGCTGCGACCAGCAGCGTCGTTTATCAAGAGAAGCGTTACGTCTCTGACGAGGACGTGGGATGATGAAACCAACGACACAGAGCTGCGTGCCATGGTAGACGACGTGGTGCGACGTGTGAGTCTTCATGACCCTGCCAGAGGGCGCTGGGATGTTTCGGGTAATACAGCCACTGTGTGGGTGGACGCCAGCTCTGTGGCGTTAGGTGTAGCAGTGGAGGTGAATGACGACATCGTGGAAGACGTCTGTTACCTTCGATCAGATGAAAGCGCGCACATTAACATGGCAGAAATGGATGCTGCGCTGAAGGGGTTAAACCTGGCTGTCGCCTGGGGCATGACGCGTATACGCCTCATGACGGATTCGGTCACCGTTCATCGCTGGATCTCTGACACCCTGACTGGAAAATCCCGTTTAAAAACAAAAGCAGCGGGGTAAATGCTCATCCGCAGACGCTTGAACACTTTGAAAGCGATCTGCGAAGAGTACAACCTGGACGTGATCGTGCATCGAGTGAATTCGGCGGTAGATAGGGCAGACGCGCTGACCAGAGTTCCCCAGAAGTGGCTGACTACCCGAGAAAAAATAGAAGAGTGCCCCGAGGGACTGAGAAATGATGTGGCATGCGCATCACTGTGTAGAGGAGCAGCATCGGAACATCGTGAAAGTGCATCATGATTGTGGTCATCCAGGTATCAGACGAACTTTATATTTTGCTAGACGCGTCGACCCAATCATCGTGAGACGTCAAGTTCAACAAGTGGTGTCGAGTTGCCAGGTGTGTCGATCCGTCGACCCCGCTCCTGAGAGGGGGCGGGCTGGTGTACTGGAGGTGAAGGAAACGTGGCATCGAGTTGGCATCGACATCACCCACCACGCCTCTCGCCCGTATTTGACCTTGGTGGATCACGGGCCGTCACGCTTCTCAATATGGCGACAGCTGCGATTACAAACTGCAGCCTGTGTAGTACAACAATTGGAATCCATATTTTATGAGCGCGGCGCCCCTTATGAAATTCTTCTGGACAACGATACGGCATTCCGCAGTAAATGCTTCAGAAGCTTCACAGAAGAGTGGGGAATCAGTCTGCGTTTCAGATGCGAGTATGTGGCATCCGGCAATGGTATTGTTGAACGTTGCCATCGCACAGTCAAGACCATCGCGGCAAGGAAGGAGTGCACCATCGCGGAGGCGGTGTATCGGTACAACACGTCGCCAACGGATGGATCACCCACTGTGCTCAACTCCTGCTAGTGTGCTGTATGGCTACGAGTTACGTGTTAAAGATGTCGACCGTTCAAATTCCCGTTACTGTGTGGACAACGACGTGTGGGTGAAGCCTCCACATGCACGATGCAGCACCAGGTACGGCACGGGAAGGGTTACTGGCGTACTGTCAGCGGTTCAAGTTAACGGAATTCCAAGGCATGTGCGTGACCTTCGCCCCAGGATAACAACCGAAGACGGGCGCAAACAAGCAGAGAAAAAGGAAGGAGAAACAGAAGAGTGGTTAATTGGACTGCGTCACCCTTCTGAACTTGCTCAGGGTGGGTATGAAGCCTCGGAGAGCGAGCCTCGCCAAGGCGCAGAGGAAATCAGAGAGAGAGAGAGAGAGCTGCCGAGAAGGTCTGGACAGGAAAAAAGGCCTGTTGTTCGATTCTGCTGTGAATAAGACTATATATATTTTATGTAGATATAAATTGTTCTTTGTTTATGTGTAAAGGTTAATGAGATACGTTAGTATCTGGGGGAAGTGTAATTGTGGTATTGATGATTAGTTGCCATTAGTGGTTCAGTGTTGTTATTAGCCACCAGGGGGCTGTATAAGGAGGGAAGGGAGGAGCAGGTGAGGAGGCGGGAGTCAGGCACGAGCACTCGCCACCTCACCACCTCCACTTCCCACCTACATTGTGTTTGCTGTAACCTTGGAAAGAAAAGAATGAAGATCTGTTTGGAGAAACAAGTTTGAATATCCTTTTACACTTTCACAGGAGGCAACTGATTTCCCGACCAACTAATATTTGGGTGTCTTACTTCCGCAACTTGTAGCGGACAGTCGCAGTTGCCACCACTCACTGTAACCCCCCTTTCACATGAGGACACTGGTGTCTACCACCGGTGTCGGAGACGAGTTGCCTCCCATACTATCCAATGGAGCCTTTCACACGAGGACACTGCAGTGTCTCGACCAGACAACTTCCGGGCAACTAACATTTTGGTGTCTCACTTCCGCAACTTGTGTCAGACACACGCAGTTGCTGCCACTCACTGTAGGGCATTGTTTTGAATGGAAGCTTTCACACGGAGCCACCAGTGTGCACCACTGCCACAGGCATCTGTCCAAGAACTGGCGTCATCGCTTCTGTGCATGCGCTGGTAATAGAAATGTTGTACTGCTAACAGAATGTTGAGACGATGGTGGTCGGATATCACTAGTCGCTCACTGAACGCGATAGAATGAGGATGGGTCTGCCATAAATAAATATTTGTACATACGCATGCACTATTTCAT
>JAPQNM010000008.1:3801675-3814175 GCA_029783475.1 Metacarcinus magister
CGCCGCGGAGAGACGCTTGCGACGTACGAGGAGAATGAGATGAGCGCAGAGAGATGCCGGCGATGAGAGTAGAGATGCCGGGCGCGAGGAGATGCGTGCACTATGCGACTACTCACGAGATTGCGGTGAGTTGAGACCATTCTCATTTCTAACACCGCAAATTATTACACCTTACGCTTTAATTAGAACACGCCCCCCTCCTCCTTCCTCTTCCTCTTCCTCTTCCTCTCTCTCCTCTTTTTCTCCCCCCCCCCCCCCCCCCCCCTGCCCCCCCCAATCGGTCGTGTCCCCAAACTCCTTGAGCCAGAGAGGCGATATAGTTTCTAGAGGGATATAGTTACTGCGGCAACAAGGAAGGACGCGCACTTTTCGCGGCGTCTCTTTTCTGCTCCGCTCTCTCTCTCTCTCGTCGAGAGAGAGCGATGAGAGAGATGATGATGAGAAGACTGAGAAGACGACGAGAGAGGGATGCAAGAGGAGAAGAGAGACTGAGATGATGGAGAGATAGATGAGGAGAGCGTAGGGAGATGTAGATGACAGAGATGAGCCGACGGATGAAGTGTGAGATGGGAGTAGAGACCTCGTAGGCGAAGTATAGAGGACCATGGAGAAGAGCGAGGAGAGATCCGCGATGAGAGGGAGACTGAGAGACGAAGGCAGCAGAGAGAGGAGAGGCAGAGACTGGTATCGTGAGAGATGAAGACGAGAAGGAACGTGGAGGATGACTGAGAGATGCATTGTAGAGAGATAAGACGCGAGAGAGGGATGACGAGCTTGAGCGAGAGGAGGGATCGTGGGAGTCAAGACTGAGACTTGTGATTTTTTTGAGAGGAAAGACGGACGAGAGAGAAGAGAGATTGAGGGAGAGGACGAGAGAGAAGAAAGACCGAGAGGGTGACGATCAGAGGAGAGAAGATGAGATGAGATTTGACAGAGAGAGAGAGAGAGGAGAGAGAGACAAGTTGAAGAGCAGAGCACAGTGTTTGTGGACGCAGAGACGAGGGAGAGAGAGAAAACCAAATTTACACCAACCAACCAATCCCCAATCTCCAGTTAACTCACCTATATTACGATGCCTGCAGCAATTTCCGACGCCTCGTCAATCCTACCATTTGCAACTTTATAAATTTACCGCAGCAGATTTCGAAATAAAGGGGGGCAAGGGGGCGGAGGGTTGGGATTAGAGGGTTACAGGGATCAGGGTCCGGGAGGGAGGGAGGGAGTCGGATAGGGCTGGACGGGGTTGAGCGGCAGGGAGAGTGAGCATGGGGAGGGATGCTTCCAGGGTAGAGAGTTGAGGTGAAAGAGAATGAGAGTGAGAGAGGGTGGGAGAGAGGGAGGGCGGGCATCTGGGGGGCGAAGGGGTGAGCAGGTTTGAGAGAGCGGAGAGAAGGCGACGCCGCTTATCCGATGAGGTAGGGTCTAGGGTAGGGCGACGAGGGGAGGCGTGAGGCGAACGAGAGTGAGGGATGGGTGAGGGTGGCCCGGGTTTGCGATGGAGAGTGGAGAGAGGGGGAGAGGGGAGGGGGGGGTGGGGAGTGGTGGGAGGGTTTAGGGAGGGAGAGAGGGCCAGGGAGGGACGAAGGGAGGGATGGTTCGAGGGGGGGGGAGGGTAGTGGACTTTCGGATCACGGTGCTGGACGAGTGGTTGTGCGAGAATTTCGATTGAGTCCTGGTGTTGAGTGGCGAGAAGAATAAAAGTAGAGGTGGAGTCGCTGGTTGAGTGGCGGAAATGGAAGAATAACGGGCAAGAAAGAGAAGAATTAAAACACGAATAATTTGCAGTTGTATTTTCATGTTATTACGCCGTTTTTTGAATGATCCAGAGTTGGTATTTTGCAATTTTAGAATGTCTGCACTTGTAATTATGTGTGTGGCGGTCAGACAGCGGCGGTCAGTGTTTTGGGGGAAATAATGAAGTTATCAAAAGGTTGTAAGTCATAATGATAAGTGATAAGTGGCGAAGAGGGAGAATTTGCACGCTAACTCGTAGATGCAGTTTTAATCTTTTTTCTTTCTTTGTTTTTTTTTTTTCTTCTATTAATTAAATGAGTCGAGATAAATGGTGCGGCTTCTCTTTTGACTCAAGAAAAGAAAAATAGGAAATGAGTATTATTTTTTTTTTTTTCTCTCTCTCTCTCTCTCTCTCTCTCTCTCTCTCTCTCTCTCTCTCTCTCTCTCTCTCTCTCTCTCTCTCTCTCTCTCTCTCTCTCTCTCTCTCTCTCTCTCTCTCTCTCTCTCTCTCTCTCTCTCTCTCTCTCTCTAATCTAGTGATGTATACATGATGTGAAGAATTTCCAGAGTTTTAGTAATATTTTTATCCTGACAAAAGTGTTATCCCTCTCCGTACTCAAAATGGCGAGCGTCTCCTTAAGGGTCTGCACTCCTTTGCAACCCACTGAGAATCTGAACGCCTGGCAGACCCTTAGCTTAATTGCCTTTCCCCTTCTTCCCTCCTCCCTTCATCCAATCTCTCTCTCTCTCTCTCTCTCTCTCTCTCTCTCTCTCTCTCTCTCTCTCTCTCTCTCTCATGAAAACGGTGTATGTGTGTGTATGTGTGTGTGTGTGTGTGTGTGTGTGTGTGTGTGTGTGTGTGTGTGTGTGTGTGTGTGTGTGTGTGTGTGTGTGTGTGTGTGTGTGTGTTGATATCGGTAAGTGAGGTGTCATCTAACAGCGTCTGTTTATTTATTTATCAGGTTGACTTTCACAACATAAGTCTAGGAAAAATAGGCGAAGAAGTGTTGAATTTACAATGTGCTGGATGTGTGAAGGGATTTTTTCCACTCTATCACTATATATTTATTTTCTCTTTCTCTCTCATTCCCTCAGCCACAACTCACACTAATAACTTACCAGCCACTAAGGAAAAAAACACACTTCGTTACAACATTAATGACGCTGAGGGAAAGAAGAAGCAAAGGAGCAATGTAAAACCCGTGTCTTGTTCGAGATGCAGATGTGTTCAGTTTTTTCTTTTTCAAGTTTTCATACATGTTCTATTTTCATCCGGTGCGTTTGGTTTCTGGTAAATCCCAAATGTTTAAAATGATGCTGACACCTGTACACGACACGAATCTAATGGAATGAAATCAAAAGGAAATTGAGTTCTAGCCCTTCACCCAAAAACACTTTCTACCCTAACATCGTAGGCTCAAAATTACAATTTTTACTCGATTTTACAACAACTGAGGAATACGTCAGGGTGTGGCAAGTAAGGTCACAGGGAACAGCTGACCTTTTGACTCGTTTTCCTGCTCTTTACAGCTCAGGTGTGGCTCTCAGCGTGTTACAAAGAGTTAGTGACGTCCGCTTTCACATTCTCAGGCACGATATTGCGTCATTACCGTCGGCAGTAGAGGAAAGAGTCTATAGTATTTTGTCTCTCTCTCTCTCTCTCTCTCTCTCTCTCTCTCTCTCTCTCTCTCTCTCTCTCTCTCTCTCTCTCTCTCTCTCTCTCTCTCTCTCTCTCTCTCTCTCTCTCTCTCTCTTTCTCTCTTTCTTTTTTTCTCTATCTTTCTCTCTCTCATGCATAATAAAGATTCTTACTGTGTTTGACAAACATAAAAGTTACAAGTACATTTCAAACTGCGTTATTTCAAACTAAATTTACTTCAGGAGGCAGCTATCAACGCAGTTTTTTTTTTATCTTATACATATTGAACGAGAAAGAGATAGATAGATATAGATGGATAGATAAATAGAGAGAAAGAGAGAGAGAGAGAGAGAGAGAGAGAGAGAGAGAGAGAGAGAGAGAGAGAGAGAGAGAGAGTAATTAAAGCAACGAAAGCAAAATGAGAATGAAGACCCGCCAGGACCTCAGAATATCGTCATACCTGCAGTTATTGAAGGTAAACAAGACCTATGATGCTGGATATTGACCCTGTTAAATCCTCTTCCTGCTCCTGCTCTTCCTCCTCCTCCTCCTCTTTTTCTTCCTCGTCCTCCTCCTCCTCCTCCTCCTCCTCCTCCTCCTCCTCCTCCTCCTCCTCCTCCTCCTCCTCCTCCTCCTCCTCCTCCTCCTCTTCCTCATCCTCCATCTTTCACGCAAAATAAAGGAAGAGAAGGAAGAATTCAAATCAAGTCCCTGGAAATATCCTTTTAGATGAGTTTATGGTCAAAAGGAGATAAGTAGAAGAAGCATATTTATGTGATTTTCTTGGGTGGAGGCAAGATTTTTTGGGAGGAATTATTTACTCTTATTTTGGATCTTTCTCACGATTGACTTCTTCTCGGACATGGCAGAGTAGGTCCTTGTCTTCTTATCTTCATAGATTTTTGTTTCCTATTTTATCCCTTCGCTTCGCTTCTCTTCTTCTCTTCGTATCTTTTCCCTTGTGTGGTCAACTTGAGACTCACAGGAAGACGCTGCATTTTCTCTTCAACTATCAATCTTCCTCAATCCGGGGTTTCTTTCCATCTCTCTCATGTTCCTCCTAATTTTTCCCGTCCTCATATTTATTTTGTCTTTTCTTTTTATCCATCAGAGTCCATTCCATTCTTTCTCATTTAGCTGAAGATGCATTTTTAACATCATCATTTTTCTATGTGGGTCACCTGTTCATCTTGGTCTTGTCATGTCTCTCCTTCACTTCACAAAACTTCACCTTGATTCGTCCTTTCTCTTTTCACTTTTCATTTTGCGCTTCTCCTCTCCTCTCCTCTTTTTTTTTCTTCTCTCTTACATAATTCTCTTGCCAGGATTTGAGGAAGTGGACGCAAAGTGGACGGCCCCAGCTTATTATATTTGCAGCAGCAGTAGTAGTAGTAGTAGTAGTAGTAGTAGTAGTAGTAGTAGTAGTAGTAGTAGTAGTAGTAGTAGTAGTAGTAGTAGTAGTAGTAGTAGTAGTAGTAGTAGTAAGTAGTAGTAGTAGTAGTAGTAGTAGTAGTAAGTAGTAGTAGTAGTAGTAGTAGTAGTAGTAGTAGTAGTAGTAGTAGTTAGTAGTAGTAGTAGTAGTAGTAGTAGTAGTAGTAGTAGTAGTAGTAGTAGTAGTAGTAGTAGTAGTAGTAGTAGTAGTAGTAGTAGTAGTAGTAGTAGTAGTAGTTGTTGTTGTTGTTGTAGTAGCAGTAGTAGTAGTAGTAGTAGTAGCAATAGTAGTAGTAGTAGTAGTAGTATCAGTAACTATTACTATTATCATTATTATTATTATCATTATTACTATTATTATTATTATCGCTATTATTATTATTATTATTATTATTATTATTATCATAATTTTTTATCATTATTGCCATTGAAAGAGATTAAGGTACATTGAAGCTTTATTTCTATTAACCTTATTTTGTCCCTGTTTCCTTCCACGTGTGTAGTTGTAGTATACAGGGTCTGAGCAACACTCGTAAGGTCCTAACTCCGTATCTATATTTCACCAGCCTTTTCTTTACTTATTGTAGGTATGTATATATGTATGTACGTATTTATATATGTATGAATGTGTGAATGTGTCGGTGTTGTGTGCGTGTGTGAGTGTGTATATGTGTGTGCTTCTATTTCTCGTGTATATCTAACAGTATAGCAACCTGTCTATTTATCTGCTTGCCTGTCTGCTTATAAATGTGTTCAATTTGTAATATTCCTCCTGCTTGTCTACCTGTCAGTCTTTCACTCACATCTGTCTATCAACTGTTCCTCGGTTACTCTCCTACTTATTTACATGTCTCCCTGTCTCTGCTTGCCTGCCTTTACATCTTGCCTTCCCCGCCTCCGCCTCTGTCACTCAATTTGTCCTGAGCCTGTACCTGTCTCCACCTTCACCATTAATCTGAGCATAACGGACTGACGCTCTGCCAGGCTATGACGAGGTGGTAAGCGAGGCGTTCCCAGACACCCTAGTGATCCGCCACAAAGTGTATTATACTCGCTTACAGTTCCTCGGGCGTCTTTGTTGACTTAACGATGATGCAACCCCAGAGAGTAGTATAGAAGCAGCCTACGGAAGGATGAAGGACGCCCGGGATTGGAGATATAGAAGGATGGAGAACAGGAGAACATGAAGACTGGTGGCAGAGAAAGATGAAGTGATGAAGGGATGAACTGCAATGCGTGGGAAGGATGGAAGGAACAAGGAAGAGGTGAATAAAGATGTAAGAGGTAGATGATGAGGAGAACGGCTAAGGGAAGAGCTTAAGGGATTTCACTACGATGTTAAGAGAGAGAAATGAGACTGGGAAGCCATCGAAAAAGAAAAAAACAAGTGAAGAGCGTGCAGTAACGGAAGCGACTAAGACATGGAAGTGAAATTGTGAGCAGCGAAATGAGAGAGAGAGAACGAGAGAGAGAGAGAGAGAGAGAGAGAGAGAGAGAGAGAGAGAGAGAGAGAGAGAGAGAGAGAGAGAGAGAGAGAGAGAGAGAGAGAGAGAGAGAGAGAGAGGAGGAGGAGAGAGAGAGAGAGAGAGAGAGAGAGGAGAGAGCAGAGAGAGAGAGAGAGAGAGAGAGAGAGGAGAGAGAGAGAGAGAGAGAGAGAGAGAGAGAGAGAGAGAGCGTGAGAGAGGAGAGAGCGAGAGCGGAAGAGAAGAGCAAGGTATTATTACCAGAGATGAGGACGAAGAAGAAATATAAGACGGTAATGACGACAAAATGAGTAGGAAAAGAAAGAAAGAGAAAATGAAAAGGAGAAAGCCGATAATACGAGAACAAGGACAAGGAGCAAAACAAAAAGAAAAAAAGAAAGAGAGAGAGAGACAGGCACAACAACAACAACAACACGAACCTACCGATAATTAGAGAGAGAGAGAGAGAGAGATAAAATAAAAGACCCACGAGTGTTGTTTCAAGATTCTATTCAGAGTCTCGAACATCCTTGTCTTCGTGTCTCTCACCATCACCTGGGAAATCAAATTCGAGGGTGGGAAAAGAAGAAAAAAAAGTTGCAAATGAAGGACCAACGTAGGGAAAAAACAAAAGAATGAGGAGGTGGTTTTCCCCTCTGACCTCTTACGACACGTGTAGGAGGAGGAAGAAGAAGAGGAGAAGGAGAAGGAGGAGGAGGAGAAGGAGGAGGAGGAGGAGGAGGAGGAGGAGGAGGAGGAAAGCCAGGTTCACATTATAATTTATTCATCAGTAGCGATAACACTTTCTGGAGAGAGAGAGAGAGAGAGAGAGAGAGAGAGAGAGAGAGAGAGAGAGAGAGAGAGAGAGAGAGAGAGAGAGAGAGAGAGAGAGAGCGAGAGAGAGAGAGAGAGAGAGAGAGAGAGAGAGAGAGAGAGAGACAGAGATCGAGAGAGAGAGAGAGAGAGCGAGAGAGAGAGAGAGAGAGAGTAGAGACGAGAGACGAGAGAGAGAGCAGAGAGAGAGAGAGATCGAGAGAGAGCGAGAGCGAGAGAGAGAGAGAGAGAGAGAGAGAGAGAGAGAGAGAGAGATAATAGGTGGAGGACATTTTCCTTCATGTGGGAAATTCAAGGAGGAGGGAAGGAGGGAAGCAGGAAAGGAGGGGAAGAGGGAAGAAAGGAGGGAAGGAGGGAAGGAAGGAAGGAGGGAAGGAAGGGGAAGAGGTAGGAAGAGGAACAGTGAAGGAATACCCAGCCAGTGAAACTCTTTCTTTCCCATTTTGCTCGTTGTTCGAGATTTAAAAGTAGTTTCCCCTTTTTCCTCTCAATGTCTTTATTTCCCCATTTCATCGTGTCCTTGTACCTATTTTCCTCTTCCTCCACTTCTTGTTTCTTTTATAACATCTTTATATTTCTCTCTTTCTCTCTTATCTGTATTTATCTTTGTATTCTCCTATTGTGTTGACTCTCCATTCTCTCATTTGCTCGCTCTTTCTCTTTATCTTCTTACGTTTAAGTTATCTTCTTCATTAATTAATTCCTTTATTTTCTCATCCAATAATCTCTCTCTCTCTCTCTCTCTCTCTCTCTCTCTCTCTCTCTCTCTCTCTCTCTCTCTCTCTCTCTCTCTCTCTCTCTCTCTCTCTCTCTCTCTCTCTCTCTCTCTCTCTCTCATTTACACCCACACCCATCCACCCCCCACCCACCCACCCACACACACACACACACACACACACACACACACACACACACACACTCACATACACACACACTCACCCACGTAATTTTCATCCCTAACTTCTTCCTCCTGTGTTCCTCTCTTCCTCTTCCTCCTGCTCTGCGATTTCTCTTTCCCTCCCTCGTGCTCCGTCCCTCCCCTTTCCCCTCCCCTTTTCCCCTCCCCTTTTCCCCTCCCTTTCCTCCGCAGCATCAGGTCTTGATTGCCCTCGTTCCTTCCCTCCATCAAGCAGATACTGTTATGAGACTCGGAACTGCAATATTCAGGTTATCTTTCTCTTTGTCCTTTTCTCGTCTTTTTCATTTTTATTTTTTCGGCAATTCGTTTCCACCACACTGATGGGGGAGGATACGGGGGGGTGGGGGGGGTGGGGGGGGGGGGGGGGAGACTGTGTATGTGTGTTTGTTTGTGTATGTTTTGTCTTTACATTTACAGCTTTAATACGTATGTGTATTTGGTGTTATTGTTATGTTTGCTTTTACTGCTGTTCTTCTACTTCTGCTAATACTACTTCTTCTTCTACTCCTACTACTACTACTACTACTACTACTACTACTACTACTACTACTACTACTACTACTACTACTACTACTACTACTACTACTACTACTACTACTGCTACTGCTGCTACTACTACTACTACTACTATAATTCCTATTGCCACTGCTATACCACTGATCTATATGGTACAATTGATAAAAATAATGGAGCACTGATATGCAACATGATGATGATAATAATGAAAATAATAATAATAATAATAACAACAATAATAATAATAAAATGTTCAGTGTTCTACATAGTAAATAGATCTTGACGACCTTCTTACTAGTTTGGAAAGTTCATTTAGTGAAGAAGAAAAAAAGAAGAATGATGATGACGATGACGATGAAAAAAAAAACAATGAAAAGGAGAGAAAATAAGAGCAAGAGAGCGAGAAAAGAAAAATAATCGGATAGGACTGGCCAGTGAGTGTCTTAGTTATGACACCGATTTGTTACTGACGAAATAGGAGAAAATGAAAACGAAATAACAGCTGGTTTGGGGACGGAAAGAATGACAGGCCGGGAAGAGACGCAGGGAGGAAGAGAGGGAAGGAGACGATGAAGGTGGGCTGTGAGGCGGAATGAAAGCGTAGGTGGAAGGAAACGAGAATGGAGGAAGGATGGGAGGGGAGGGAAGGAAAGGGGGAGGTAGAGGAGTTGACGATGACCCGTA
This sequence comes from Metacarcinus magister, assembly GCA_029783475.1. Taxonomy (NCBI): domain Eukaryota; kingdom Metazoa; phylum Arthropoda; class Malacostraca; order Decapoda; family Cancridae; genus Metacarcinus; species Metacarcinus magister. Next base: position 3,810,896 of record JAPQNM010000008.1, read on the forward strand.
TGGTGGAAAAAAGGTATAGAGAACGGGAGGAAAGAAAGAGTGGAGGGGAAACGGGTGGTAGAGAAGAACGGGAGGCAGGACAGAATGGGACAGAAAGGATACAACTCATGAATTACGGGTCATGAGGAACAAGTGAGGAGGAGAAGAATGACAAGTAGATACACAATGGATAAAGAAAGAGACACAAGGGAGGATGCAATGAGACAAAGAGGAGAGAATATAGATAGAAACGAAATCAAGCAAATAAGAAAATACAGTAAAAGATAAAACACAACACAGGAGGAAGAGAAAGAAGAAGAAGAGGAAGAGAAGGAAGAGGAGGAAGAGGAGAAGGCACGTCAGTATAAGGAGAATAAGCTTTACAGCCTTTCAGGATAATACGACAGAGTGTAGGACGGAAGTAAAGGGAGTGTTCTTAAAGTGTTTGAGGACCTGTCTGAAGGGAACCAGGTGACCAATGCTGTTACCTGAGTGTTGCTTCCCCAGGTGTAACGCTGCCTCATCACCATCACAACCCTCCTCCTCCTCCTCCTCCTCCTCCTCCTCCTCCTCCTCCTCCTCCTCCTCTCCCTTTTTCTTTATCATCACTACCCTCATTTTTCCTCCCTTCCTTTCTTTCTCTTCTTACCTTTTTTTTTTCTTTTCTTTTTTTCTTTTTGGAGGCTTTACAATAAGTTCTTGTCACCTCAATCTAAGCCTAAAATAATCGGGCTTATTGTTAATCCTTCTTATATTATAAAAAAAAATGCAGCGCGGTCGATATAAAAAAAAAAGAGAAAAAAAAATACCTGGGCGTTGTATTTTAAGAAAAAGATCGAGGGAAGAAAAATGCAGCAAAAAAGAAAATGTTTTCATGAAAGACAAAATAATGGACTCATCCCTTCCTCCCCCCCCCCTCCTCAACCTCCACAAACTTATTAACCCAAACTCATTAACAACAACGTATCACCAGCGAAATTCAGGACAGATAAATAGATGAGGGGTCAGATAGGTGCAAACGACAGGTGGGAAAGTAAGGCGAACAGGCAAGAAAGTAGGACATGGAGTATAAATGTAAAAGGGGAACATGAGAGGAAGGTGAAGGAAGCAGCTGAGAAAGTAGGGCAGGTGAGGAAGTGAAGAGGGCAAATAAGAGGGGAGGCAAGAATGGAAGGGGAAACGACAGGTATAGCAGGACAGGTGAGGAACTAAAGGAGACAGGTAAGGGAGAAGGAAAGAATGGAAGGAGAAACGGCAGATCTAGCTAGACAGGTAAGGAAGTGAAAGAGACAGGTATGAGGAGAAGAAAATGGAAGGTAAAAGGATAGGAAAGGTAAGGTGTGAGAAGGGGGAAGGTAAGGAAGTGATGAGGGAAGGTATGGAAGCCAGGTGAAAGGTGAGTGGAGAGGCACAGGTTGAGGAACTAGACCGAGAGAAAGATAGAGAGAAATAGATAGATAGATAGATAGATAGATAGAGATAGAGAGAGATAATGATGATATAAGTGAAGATGATAAGAACAGTGACGATAATCAAGACAAATTTTATTCACAGAAAAAATAAAGGAAAATATATATATATATATATATATATATATATATATATATATATATATATATATATATATATATATATATATATATATATATATAAACAAATCTTTATAAAAAAGGTTTCCCGTCACATTTTCATCTTTAACAATGAAGATTAATCACAGATAACTAGGCCTATACCAGATGGGGGGGGGGCGTTTAGTTACCTGTTCATCCCTATATAATACAAAAATAGGCTAGGTTAGGTTAGTAGGTTAGATTAAGTTTGATTAGTTGGTTAGGTTAGATTAATACCTGTCTTCTCGCAAATTTCTGGTAAGGCAGTTGGGGTGGTATATCATACTAGTTAAGGTGTATGTGGTTATAGGAGAGCGTGGGTGTGGCATAACAACTGTGGTAGGCGTTGTTACTTGATATGATGCTTGAGTTTCTGTTTACTGCCTTGGGTGGTGTGGAGCAGTGAGTGTCAGGTGGCGATGTAATAACTTGATTCTTTTTAAAACTCGTAAAAAATGTGTAAATAGACGGGAAGTTGTTTAATAGCCTACAGACACCTGGGACGTTACAGCCTTAATTACACAGAGACGGTGCAGCGTGAAGAGGGAAGGAAAGGAAAAAGAGAGAGAGAGAGAGAGAGAGAGAGAGAGAGAGAGAGAGAGAGAGAGAGAGAGAGAGAGAGAGAGAGAGAGAGAGAGAGAGAGAGAGAGAGAGAGAGAGAGAGGAGAGAGAGAGAGAGAGAGAGAGAGAGAGAGAGAGAGAGAGAGAGAGAGAGAGGAAAGGAGGGAGAGAAAGGAAAAGATGTAAGAAGGAAGAGAGGAAGGGCTAAATATGGAAGCACTGAGGGATGGACGGTAAGGAAAGAGGAATGTTGGTTAGAAAAAAAAGTGTCGAAAAAAGTAAATCAGATGAAAACCTTAAAGACAAGAAAAAACGTGATGGGAGGATTATTACACAGAAAAAAAAAGATGTAATTAGTTTTGAAACGGAAAAAAACAGGATAGAGATTAAATACAAATAAGAAGCTATGATAATAATTACGAGATTTAGTAGAGAGCAAGGGAGAGTGGAAAGAAAGAGAGATAACACTATATATGCACAACAAAAATTGGATAAAACTAAACATTTCTAAACCAAAATGATATAACAGCAAGAAAAGAATGAATACGCAAGAAAATAGAATCAAAACCTGTAGATAAAAAAAAATAGAAAAACAAAAAACAACACCAAACTCTCTACAAAAACGGAAAAAAAACAGAAAATAGGACATGGATAAAACAACACTATTAGAGAAAGGTTCCAGAGCTCATCAAAATTCATCTCTGCAAATAGATTTTCCCCAGAGAGACATGAACGCCGCGTCTTTTAAGAACGGCAGGTGGTAGAGAGAGAGAAAGAAAAAGAAAAAGAAAGAGAGAGAGAGAGGGAAAAAAAAACCACCACACAGGATGCTTTTAAGGAAACAGAATGGAGAACGCAAACAAATAATGAGAGAAAAAGAAGAAGTGAGAAAAAGACAGAGAGAGGACAAAAATAAGGTCGTGGAATGTGGCAGTAAAGGAGCAAGCAAATGTATGGAGGTAAAGGAGCGAATGAAAGGAATAGAAGAAACTCCAATACTATCATAACTTTACTTCAGTCATCCCTCGCGTCCCCTCTGTCGCCTCCTTCAGCGTGTCTCACAACGTAACTTTAAGGGGATGGAGGAGAGTGAATGCTACCTTGATACAGTACATAAGGGTTACCTGGCA
>JAPQNM010000008.1:3819175-3826675 GCA_029783475.1 Metacarcinus magister
TCTAACTCTTGTGTTGTCCCAAGGCTGTGTGTGAAGAGGGAAGGGAAGGAAAAAGGCTTTGTAATGGGATGGAGGGAGGGGAGGAGGGAGGGGAAGGAAATTGTGAGTGAAGGGAGAAACGTAGGTAAATAGAAAGAGAGAGCGAGAGCGAGAGAGAGAGAGAGAGAGAGAGAGAGAGAGAGAGAGAGAGAGAGAGAGAGAGAGAGAGAGAGAGAGAGAGAGAGAGAGAGAGAGAGAGAGAGAGAGAGAGAGAGAGAGAGAGAGAATGAAGAAAACAGGACACACAAAAGACACCGAGGAAGAGGAAATATCATGCAATCACCAACATGACCGACAGACATAAGGACAACACGCAATAACACAAATCAATATAAAAGATGGACGAAAACATACGAAAACGAGAATTGGAAAGCTAAAAAGAAACCTCAAATATGAAAAGAGAAACAGTCCACTCACGCAGATGGATAGAGAAGGAGGAGGAGGAGGAGGAGGAGGAGGAGGAGGAGGAGGAGGAGGAGGAGGAGGAGGAGGAGGAGGAGGAGGAGGAGGAGGAGGAGGAGGAGGAGGAGGAGGAGGAGGAGGAGAGGAGGAGGAGGAGGAGGAGGAGGAAGAGGCGAGTAAATAAGAGGTGCACTCGTCCCAGGGCGGACTGGAACATTACCTACAAAGGACCTGTCGAGGAAAACACAGAACATGAAAGAGGGAAACAAACAGGTGAAAAATGGAGCTGATTTTAGGTGAATGAACACAAAGGTAAAACACAGATGACGGGCGTACAGGGACAGGAGGAGGAGGAAGAGGACGGAAGAAGAAGAAGAGGAAGAAGAGGAGGAGGAGGAGGAAGGGTAAGAAGTAAACCAAAATGTGATTGAAAACTGCATACAATAATAAGACAGAAAAAAAATATTGCTACCCATTAACTCAATTACTCTTTGGAAATTAATAAATAAAGAGGAATTACGAGGCAAAGAGCGATTATTCCCACTTTTAACCCTTTGCAACACGAAGGGGGCATTTTAACCACGATGCCCCCAGAGAGATGTAAAAATGTGTGTTCCCATCCCGTAAAACATAGCGGAGTTTAGGCGTATTTGTGGCAAGCGTTACGCACCACGAGACCCAAAAGTGTTTGAACATTTTTGATGAAAGTGAACACCAAACATTTTTATCTAGTCTTTTTTTTTCAATTATCTTTTATTTTTACTTCTTTACCTACATTTCTTTTCCCGTTTTTTTCATTTTTTTTTTCGAGTTTGCTGTCCCTCATTCACCGTTCTCATTCATTAGTGTAATTTTTTTCTCTTCCTTCATTTATTTTGCTTTATCTTATATATTCTGTACAGTTCTTCCATCTTCTCTTCAGTATTTCTCTTATCCTCCCTTCAACTTCTCTCTTCCATTATTATTTTCCATGTTGCATAATTTCTTTCAATAACTTTAATACAGCGAGAAAAATGATAAGTGGTACATATTCTAGAACGTGAAAAGTACTTGAATAAGACTCTCCATGCAGACTTTTTATTATTATTTAACCTTTAGAAAAGAAAAAAAAGAAAAAAAAATTGAGTGAATCCATTTTTTGTTATTTTTCATTCAGAATGTTAAAAAAAACACGACTTTACTTTCGGTAATGCATTCTGCTTTTCTCATTTTCGTTTTCGTTGAAGAACATGGTTGGAAGCCCTCGACTAATAAATGCAATAGATGTAGAAAGCCAAATGTTACTCTGTTAAGAGGAAATTGCAGGATTCAGGAGGCACAGCGATAATTTAGTCCATAAGCTGAAGGAAGGAAGCACAACCAAGGAAGTAGAAAAAAAATAACTCCAATAATGGTGAGCATCTTGGGAAGGATGTGAGGTATATAAAAATCTTGAAGGAAGAGGAAAAGGAGGACGAGGGTGACCTTGAAATCAGTAACAAAAAATCGTGATGGACAGGTAGAGATACAAAAAAGAGAGTGAGTGAGGGATGGAGAGAGAGAGAGAGAGAGAGAGAGAGAGAGAGAGAGAGAGAGAGAGAGAGAGAGAGAGAGAGAGAGAGAGAGAGAGAGAGAGAGAGAGAGAGAGAGAGAGAGAGAGAGAGAGAGAGAGAGAGAGACACACACACACACACACACACACACACACACACACACACACACACACACACACACACACACACACACACACACATACACACACACACAATCCGGTTCTCCTCCCTTAATTGCTTCAAAAAATTGTTTGATAAGATTGTGAATTATTCTCTCTCTCTCTCTCTCTCTCTCTCTCTCTCTCTCTCTCTCTCTCTCTCTCTCTCTCTCTCTCTCTCTCTCTCCTACTTCTTTCCTTCCCGCAGTGGCTTTTAGAACACTCTATGCTTCTCCCTTCTATTCTTCGCCAGGATGAAAAATGTCCATTAAGACTCTATTTGAAGCATTGCGCTTTACGATATTCTTATTTTCTTTAAAGCGTATTATACAAACTTTTATTTATTTTTTTCGTTCAGTGTTTCCTGGTTTGTCTCTCTTGATATTCGAGGATGATGATGAAGAAGAAAAAACAAGAAGAAAAGAAGGAAAAGAAAAGCAACAAAAAACGAGAAGAATAACAGGAAGAATAATATGAAGAAATAGAATAAAATAAAAGAAGGAAAAAGGGAAACAGAAAGAGAAAAATAAAGGTCAATACAGTAAAGGAAATAAAATAAAACGGAGGAAAAGGAGAGGAAGAATGGAAATCAAAACCATAAAGAAATAACGAATGGAAGGAAAGGAAAAGATAAAATGAACAAGGCTTACGATAACAAAAAATAGTAAAAAAGAGGATTATAAAGAGAAGGAGGAGGAGGAGGAGAAGGAGGAGGAGGAAGAGGAGGAGGAGGAGGAGGAGGAGGAGGAGGAGGAGGAGGAAATGTGAGATAAAAAGGAAAACAAAAAAAACAAATGTGAAGAAGTAGTGAATGATGCAAGAGGAAAGATGAATGAGAGAAAAGGTGGAATAAGAGAGTAAATATAGTATAAAGTAAACAAGAGATACGTAGATTAGATAAAAAAAAAGAGAGAGAAAAAAAAAATAGATTTAAATATATATGAGGTACTGTGAGAGAAGTACGAAATAAAATTTTTAAAAAGTTTGAAAAGTAACAAAAAAATAAATAAAACCACTTTTTGAGGAAGGAAAAAAAAAAGAGAGAAAAAAGAGGAAAATAATAAAAGAAAAAGCTTGAAAAATAAAGGCATCAGCATACGAATCGAACGAGGAAGGGACGAAAAATATGACGAATTATGACAGAGGGGCGAGGAGGAGGAGTAGTAGTAGGAGGGGCAAGAGGAAAAAAGGGAGAGGGGTGAAAAAAAGATGGACGAGGAAAGATTAGGCTCCATTAGTTATGACGTGGAGGCAGAATGGTGAGAAGTCGGCTTCATCACAGCTCGGGTCTCTAACGGTAAAATCACAAGACAAAGAATCGAGTTTTTTTCCGGGTAAAAGTGAAACTAATGAGGAAGGAAAAAAAAGAACGAAGAATAAAATTAATGAGAAAAAAGAAAATAAATGTGAGACGAAAATAACACAATTTGGTCCCAGAATCGACATGGATATAATCTCGTCTACATACCTTAACGAGGGACGAAGTGATGCGTCGCCGGACCCTCCAGGTGAGAGACGCAAAATCCGAGGGAGCCTGACGACAAAAGAGAAAATCAAATTAAAACACGCACGTAAAAATAAAATGAAACAATTCACACCAAAATATGAAAAATGAATAACGAAATTTAAGATAAACTGAAATCGCAAAAATGCAGAGAAAATCAAAATAAAACACGTATGCAAAATGAAATGCAAATAATTCATAACCAAAGAATGAAATATGAATAAGAAAACTAATAGAAACCGAAACCACCACAATGCCGAATCTAATCCTTGTCAAATAGCACCTAAAGGCACGTAACACATTCCATTAAAAACTCAGGAAGAAGATAAGATAACAAAAATTACACATAAAAAAAACATAGAGAAAAAAAAAACTAACTTCTATTTCCCACTTTCATTTTTCTTAATTAGATAACTTAACCGTATAACAAGAGGTATAATTGCGTACTTAGGAGGAGTATTACAGGACCACAAACATTACGCTCACCACCATTTAAGCAGTTTAAATGCCTCCTCTCTCCTGCTACTTTATATTCTCTCTCAACTTGCCTGGCACTCGAGAATACTAATGTGATGAAAAAGTGGAGGGGAAAAAAACAACGACCAGTGACACTTTTAAGTCTTTTTTATCTTTTTTTTTTCACTTAATGTCCGTCGTGTGTGTGTGTGTGTGTGTGTGTGTGTGTGTGTGTGTGTGTGTGTGTGTGTGTGTGTGTGTGTGTGTGTGTGTGTGTGTGTGTATGTGTTTACGTACTGTGTGTGAGTGTATTTGTAAATATCAGTATTGTGTTTCACTGATGGAAATGTTCTAATTAAAATTTGATGCATAGATGCGTACACACATACACACGCACACACACACATACACACACACACACACACACACACACACACACACACACACACACACACACACACACAATGGGCGTGCACATGCCTACATAAGCACATATAGATAGATAAACATACACAAACATAAAGGAAGATTAATGGACAGATGGATAGGGAAACAAAGAAATACAGTCAAACAGACAGCAAACCAAACAACAGAAAAACAAACAGACAGAGAGACAGAAAGATAGATAGATTGATAGATAGGTAGAGATAAAAATGAATGACTGAATGAAATGATAGATAAATAAATAAATAAAACAATAAATACAAAAAAATATTCATAGATAGATGAAGAGAGAGAGAGAGAGAGAGAGAGAGAGAGAGAGAGAGAGAGAGAGAGAGAGAGAGAGAGAGAGACGAGAGAGGAGAGAGAGAGAGAGAGAGAGAGAGAGAGAGAGAGAGAGAGAGAGAAAGGAATATATCATAAAGGGGAGGCAGTAGATAGGGTGTGAGATGAAGGGATTATATTGCATCAGGCCATGAGAGAGAAGAGAGAGAAAGAGAAAGAGAGAAAGAGAGAGAGAGAGAGAGAGAGAGAGAGAGAGAGAGAGAGAGAGAGAGAGAGAGAGAGAGAGAGAGAGAGAGAGAGAGAGAGAGAGAGAGAGAGAGAGTGGGCGCACACTTCATTCAACAGAAAAAAACAATGTAAGAGAAGGAGGAGGAGGAGGAGGAGGAGGAGGAGGAGGAGGAGGAGGAGGAGGAGGAGGAGGAGGAGGAGGAGGAGGAGGAGGATGAGGAGGATGAGGAGGAGAAGGAGGAAAAAGAGGAGAGGGAGAAGGAGAGGGAAGGGGAGAAGGAGAAGAAGGAGTAGGAGGAGGGAGAAAGAAAAATGATGGGTGCAGAGGGGATGAAGAGCATGATTAGTAGGCATCATAGAAGAAGGTGAATGGCGAGAGAGCAAAGAAAAATTGGAAACAGTGAAGATAGAGGAATAATGAAGTAGCTTAGCCCCCTGACCCTCCCCCCCACACACACACATCTCTTGCAGAAAACGAAGACATACACACACATGGAGGAACCCACTTGCATTTTAAACCTATTTCTTTTTCATCTATTTCAGTCCTTTTTTTTTTCCCCCACTGACGTTCTGCTAAGCAAGAAGACGAATTCAGTTGAGGATCTTGCAAGGGAAAGACGATGTTTGCAATATAGAATTTAGAGTGATATATACATGTTTTCTTTGTTATATACAAGTGGTGGTGAAAACTGACATCAAAAGAACAATCTCAAGTTTTATCCACCTTCATTTTTCTTCTTTTATCCTCGTTCTTTTCTTCATCTCCAACGCGATTTTTAGACCACCTTCTCTAAATCCTTCTCCTCTTTCTCCTCTTCCACCTCCTCCTCCTCCATCAACACTATCCTTCACAAACAAGCCTGCATACCACCAGGCTTTAAAAATTCTTCAACATGTATTTGATTACACACCCGAGCCTCCTTTACCCCGCGGCTCCTCCACCCTTCTAATCTCGGCTGTTTGTATCCCGCCTTGCCTCACTTTTACCGTCCTCTCCAGCCAGCATATCGCATTCCACACGACAACATGGAAACAACCTAACACTGAAATGAGGTAACTAGCATGTGGGAGGAAGGCTAAAAGTTTGTCCTCAGTATATAACTCTTGTCAAAGGAAAACAAAAATATATAGGAGTTGATATAGTCTGGATGAGGAGTTAAAGGTAGCGGGTGGAGAATATTCAGCTGGACTGGACGCGTACTGCAAATCACGAGAAATAGAAAGATGTGGCAATCCGTGGTCACTAACCTCTGGTGGGGTACGGCACTAGCTAAGTCGGTATTTGTGGAGGAAATGTTGGGGATGACTGAGGTGTTTTCAGCGGCCTTCTGGGAGCTCTGTGTGCCGGGTAAACAGAGGCTAAAGATGGTTTAATTGTGCAGTGAGAGGCCGCCTGGGAGAAGATATTGAGAGACTAAACCTGACTGTCTTTTGTCCTCGTCGAGTCGCTCTGCATGATTGGTTCCGCTACTTTGTTCCTTGAGTCACGAAAGGACGCGAGGCAACCGAGGAAGGACTGTGATGATCGCGTCCAGGGAGGGATGGAGGGAGGGGAGAAGGAAAGGAAAGGGAGAGAGAAAGAGAGGGGAGAGGGATGATAGGGGAGGTAGGGGGTAGGGAGGAGAGATAAGAGATGAGTAGAGAAGAAGGGAAGAGAGAGAGAGAGAGAGAGAGAGAGAGAGAGAGAGAGAGAGAGAGAGAGAGAGAGAGAGAGAGAGAGAGAGAGAGAGAGAGAGAGAGAGAGAGAGAGAGAGAGAGAGCGAGAGCACAAACTCCACTGATGGTGCCACATTGCCCAGAATACGCCACTGATCCTAAAGGTACCGCCGCATGATAAAAAAATACATCCTATCTCCGCAGCGATACATTCCCTCCGCCTGGGAATCATCACTCTAATCTCCGTCAGTTGACCAAACGAGGGAGGACAGTCGTGCTACAAGCTCCATGCATACCAACACGGATTCACAAAAACGATAGTTCGATTCAATCTTTTCTAACAAATTCTTGCATCATTTTCTATTTTTTGTTCACGCGTTGAGGAACAAGATATTGGTATTGATAGAAAGAAGTACAAGTGCCTGTGTGTGTGTGTGTACAACGTCGGCAGCGTGTAGGTAGTTAGATAGGCTTCTTAGGAACAAACGAGGGGCTGCCGAAGGAAAGCCGTGTCCCCCTACTTCCATCAGCTGCCGAGTCTTCGTAATTGATGATTGCCGCGCTAATTTCGTCGTTAGTTCCGCGGATTAAAGCTCAAAACGACCATATCAGCGACGGGACAAGGTATGGGAGCCTAGAAAGAGGAGGATATGGCATAATGGAGGGGAGAGACGGAGGGCGGGACGGAGAGAGGCAGGCTACGGCGTAGTGGTGTGATGGAGAGGCAGGAAGGAGGAAGAGGCTGGTGGCGATGCTGAGATTTTTTTTAGTTATCATTTCAAAGGAGAATTCTCATGGA
>JAPQNM010000008.1:3831675-3836675 GCA_029783475.1 Metacarcinus magister
TAGATTGAGAGATGAAATATGAAGTTTTGTTGGCGTGGCTTGAAATAAACGGGGAAGTAAAGAGATGAATGGAGCAGGTCTGGGAAGGCCTTTCTCCTGCACTGATAGCACAGAGGCTGATAATGATGATGTGATATTAAACCTGCAGTAGTTCGCAGACTAGTACTGAACCCTAACATTCCCTCTACCTGAATATTCTGTGACCCACGCAGGTGGATTCCTTTTATGTCAATGAGGATGATTAAAACGATAATTCCATTTTAGTTACGCAACCCAATACCTTTTCTCATCTTTCATGTCAACCAATATGATTAAAGCGATGATTCCCTTTTAGTGGACTCGATTCAGTACCTTTCCAACCCTTTCCACGCTGCGATTCACGACGCATCTTATTACTGTGGCTATAAATCATCATTACATATGCATCAAAAGTTTCTTAGGATTTACGTGATCAATGACACTTTCCAATTCTGATTTCGGTATAAATTCCTGCATCACGACCTTTGGCAGCACCGGGGAGCAGCGGGGACTCGTGATGCGGAAGTACGTTGTTTCTGGAGCACGAGCAGAACGGCCGTTGTATTTATGCGGCCATGAGATCGCTGTGCTATACGCCTTCCATAAACACACTACGGTAGGCTGTGTGTATACAATTTCCCCGCTTACATTCTACTCCAAATACACTCGACTCCTATTATTGTATCATGCATGAGTTCTCTTCAATTCCCTCGTCGCCTTCAAGCCTCAGCCCGCCGCCACCGCCGCTCTATTCACCAGCTGCCGCTCCGCTTCTCCTCGCCTCGCCTGGTCTCGCCCTGCCTTGCCTCGCCCGCCTCGCCTCCTGTGGTTATCGTAAAATGCTGCTCACCGTGCTAGCCTTTATTGGAAGAGTAAGGGCGTGTTACCCATGGGTGAGGTGTTCTCTCTTTTTTTTTCTCTCTCTCTCTCTCGTGTTGTGTGTGTGTGTGTGTGTGTGTGTGTGTGTGTGTGTGTGTGTGTGTGTGTGTGTGTGTGTGTGTGTGTGTGTGTGTGTGTGTGTGTGTGTGTTATTATAGTTGTAAAGTATTTATGTACTCAATTACGGGGGAACAATAACTTATTAAAAAGATTCCGTGAATAACAAACTCTTCATTAAAATCAAAATACGACTCAACTTCACAATTACGCGGCAAAATTTATAGGGAGGCATAATAATGAAGAACAAAAAACTAGACATTAGAACGAAAAAAAAGAAGAAAAATACCACGTGAGTAAGTACATTATGGACGTGGGAGTTCTTTAAGCCAAACTAGTGAGCGCTGTCAAATTAATGAACCAAATATGCTAAAACGCCCTCCGTAATGAAAGGCAAATTACCAAAAACAGAAGCTTATTTAGGGTCACCACCGATGGGACGCGAAGGTTTTGTGGATGTGTATACGTGAATGTGGGTTAGGTGCAGTAACAGTATTTACCGAAAGCTATGTAGATAGAATACCTGGGCCTCCGGTGGCTGCTGGTGGAGCGTGCGTGCCTTAAGCTGCGACAAAGCATGACCAGCGGAACAAGTACAGTTAGTGCATTTGCATGTTCCAATTCACGGAGCAGCATACCAATTCATCTTTTGGGCGTGTACAAAGGAGGGAAGGAAATTAGTCCAATATGCGGGTGGGGCTTCTTCCAACAATCGGGGAGTGGGTGAACAAGAGGTACAAGGACGCCAGGTAATGCCGCGCCGAAGTCAGTACACAGCTCCACTTTGCATATAAAACACGAGATTCACGCTCCCTGAATAGACTGCTCCCCGCCCCTCGACGCGTGTCCTAATGACGCGTCTCCCTCACGAATTCCCGGATTATGTTTTTCATTACGGTACGATTTGGGGAGACTTTTTTTTCCTATTTCAGCGTCGCATTCATTCACTTTGTCAGTCCAAATCTTGCTGCAATACTGGAATATGAAAATGGAAGTTGTTGTAAGTCTCGGAGCATTAATGTCTGTTGTGTCTTCATTCCATTTGTGTCGTGGGAACAAAGGCAAGCAAGCACATGTGAATTTACATATATTGCCGCGTTTCTCAGGCGTTGTTCGTTCTTTATGATTGTCTGAAAGATAAGATTGCAAGCCACACAAGTTTTATAAGTTTTTGAACTGCCATCTTACTCGCTACACACTACAAGGAACACGTGGCACTGGATTACTAAGACGGGATGATCAGCTGATGCACACCAGCAACCCTTCACTGCGATAACAACAGACCAACACTTGCATAATAGTAAGGTATGATAGGAACAACGCGCTATAATATGTAAGAATAGAAAAGTATAGAGGATAAAAGAACATTTTGATTACATAAGCCAATGAGAATATCCTGCTTATACAGATAAACTAGAAAAAATGTTGCGTGAACTTAAAGGATTGATATAATGATAATTCCTGCTTTGTTCGTTATTAAAAAGCTTGACGGTACATTACTGTTAATAGGACGAATACGAAAGCCTTCTGACCGCCTTAGAAGTCTAGTCTTTTACGTGGTGTAAGGCTGCACGATGAGGAACGTAAATTCTCGACATTATTGTATAATTTAGAAATAGCCGATTTCATAAAGCTACACAAGTTTCCTTCTTCTATAAAAAACTTGTAAATTTTCTTTTCCATTGAACGAGTGCACGAGGGTCTGTACTAAGTTGTTCAGGAAACAACTTACCTCCACAGGCTGTCTAAGGATGGGTATGAATTATAAGCAGTTTTGGCGGAGAATGGTAAAGATCCTTCTAGGACGGAAAGAGTTACGCAAAGCCATAAAAAGAGATATACAAAGAGAGGAATTACGTGTATGTGTCACAATAGTTTTCAGGAAGATACGAGAGATTTAACAGCAAAGAAAGACGCTTTGAAATACGGAGAATATCATACAAAATATCTTCAGCTTACTCTCCTGGAGGGTTGTTTAATAGGCTAGAGGTGTTGACAATGTTTTATCTGCCCCAGTGTTCGTGCAGGAGAAGGCTTGTGAGGGATAAAGCTCCTCTACACTTTTAAAACGAAACTAATTTACGTGTTCGCAAGAGGCGCCACTTAGAGTCTACATTTAGTAGCTCGAGGGTCGGGGCTGATCCGTCTAATCCTTCCTGAATTTGTATTTAAGTTTAATTCTTGACATGACCTCCGAAGGGGACGGCGAGGGAGACTTACTATGAAAGGGTATTTTTGGGAGCTTTTAGCCATGTTTTCTTATATTTTTAAGGCTATCAAGTCCACGGATAAAGTAAATTGGACTCACGCGTGCACACATAAAGACACACACACACACACACACACACACACACACACACACACACACACACACACACACACACACACACACACACACACTCACAACACACACATACATACATACACATACACAGCAGAATGGAGTGTCTATGAGGGAGCCTCTCTGTGTTTACCCCCTGATTACTTCCTTCGTACCCTCCTCGCTGGGACCACCGTCAGGGCGCCCCCTTCCCCCGTTACGTCCACCATAATTACCCTCTTGAATAGTTAGCGTCATATACCGTATTTTTTTTTTTCCAGCGGAGCTAATCACTGGAAGAATGGCCTCAATATGTTACACGCCAGACTGCTTGCATACTGGACGCAGGCTGGATGGGAACATATTGCCTCAGACAATTACATCACCTGCCTTGATACTGAAACGCGGGTGTAGTCTACCGTAGAGTTTTACTGAAATGGCTGAACGTTACAACAGCCGTTAGTAGGAAGAGGACGGGGAGGAAAACCTATTAAATAACGTGAGAAGAATAACGATGAGGACTAAGTCTATCATAAGAACGAGGAAAACGACGATGATGATGATAACCAAAAGTAATAATCAAAGAAGGGAGTGAAAAAGAGGGGACGACCAAACAGGGAAGGAGACCAAAGGAGGAAGACAACGAGGAGGAGGATGAAAGGGCAAGACAGATTACACCAAAGGGGGGCCACTACCTTTCACATACAACAAAGTTATCTCCACTAAGTCCCTCTACCACCACCCACCTAAGCCTTCCCGTTCCTCTTTCTCGCCACAGAAGGCAATTTGACCCTTTAACCAAATTGTTCTGCGTGATGATGCGAGGGTGAGGGAAGGCAAACGGCTTATTTTAGCGAAGAAAGAAAGAGAGAATGGGAGAGAGAATGAGAGAAAGAGAGAGAGAGAGAGCGAGACCGAGAGAGAGAGAGAGAGAGCGAGAGAGCGCGAGAGAGAGAGAGAGAGAGAGAGAGAGAGAGAGGAGAGAGAGAGAGAGAGAGAGAGAGAGAGAGAGAGAGAGAGAGGAGAGAGAGAGAGAGAGAGAGAGAGAGAGAGAGAGAGAGAGAGAGAGAGAGAGGAGAGAGAGAGAGAGAGAGAGAGAGAGAGAGAGAGAGAGAGAGGAGAGAGAGAGAGAGAGAGAGAGAGAGAGAGAGAGAGAGAGAGAGAGAGAGAGAGAGAGAGAGAGAGAGAGAGAGAGAGAGAGAGAGAGAGAGAGAGAGAGAGAGGAGAGAGAGAGAGAGAGAGAGAGAGAGAGAGAGAGAGAGAGAGAGAGAGAGAGAGAGAGAGAGGAGAGAGAGAGAGGAGAGAGAGAGAGAGAGAGAGAGAGAGAGAGAGAGAGAGAGAGAGAGAGAGAGAGAGAGAGAGAGAGAGAGAGAGAGAGAGAGAGAGAGAGAGAGAGAGAGAGAGAGAGAGAGAGGAGGATCAAACAACGCACTCCACAAAACAGCTTTTTGTTCGATGCCAATGGAGTAAGTAATCTAATTTTAGTGCTAGAGTTAGGTGGGTTGGCAAGCAGAGTAAGTGAGAGAGAGACAAAGAGACAAAAGAGCGAGAGAGAGAGAGAGAGAGAGAGAGAGAGAGAGAGAGAGAGAGAGAGAGAGAGAGAGAGAGAGAGAGAGAGAGAGAGAGAGAGAGAGAGAGAGAGAGAGAGAGAGAGAAAAAAAAAATTAAATTGAAACCAGAAAAGTTAAATGAGACGAAACGTTTGTGTGTGTGTGTATGTGTGTGT
>JAPQNM010000008.1:3841675-3851675 GCA_029783475.1 Metacarcinus magister
GTGTGTGTTTCATTTAGTGTAATACATGCTTAACACAATTCACACATGACAAACATCCCCTAGCAACTGAGTTTTAAGCGGAAACACACACTTGTTAAAAAAAAAAAAAACACCACCATCCACTAACTTACTTCCCTGATCAAACGCTTAAGAGGCTCAGAAAATACAGTACCTTACTTGAATTATATAAAAAAAAAAAAAGAGAGATTTATATAAACGGATTATTTTTTTTACATTCCGTTCGATGCGAGGTAATGCTTCAGGCGCCTTTAAAATCCACAGGAGACGTAGTGAAATCCCTCACAACATTACCTACTGACGGTGTGGACGTGGAAGAGTGCAAGACGACAGACTCTTCTTCCTCTCACTCCATCTACTTCCCTCCCTCCTTGACATCTTTTTTTCCATCTTTCTCTCTATTTCATACTTCTGCTACACCTAACGTCTTCTGCAGCTCCTCTTTCCCCTTCTCATCTTTTATTTTTCCCCCTCTTTCTTCCCTTACGCTGTCTCTTCTTTATATTCTTACCGTCCTATTCTTCTCCTTCCTTCCCCTTCTCAGATATCCGCTTAAGCTCCAAAACAGGTTATCAAGTAATTACGTTATGTTATATTGAAGGGGGGGAGGGGTAGTCTCCTTCTCTTCCCTTTCCTATACTATTCTTTTCCTCTCACCCTCTCCTGTCTGCCCCTCACCCTTCACCACCTCATCTTGCTCCATCGCCTACCCCTCTTTCCCTCTCACAGTCAACTTGTCCCCTTTCCCCTCTCCAATTTCTGTTCCCTCGCCCGCCACTACCGTCCTTCCACACCCCTTCCCTCTTCCACTAATCCCTCATTGACTGGATATAGATGGAATATTTTTATCCCTATGGAGTGCTTGTCCCATAATTCCTGTATTTCTGAAAACTGACTTAAATGTACACACTCATCCCTCGTGGGTTTATTTCGTCACAAAAATAACACTCCAACTTAATACATTGCTAGAGTTGCATTAAAAATTTTCACTTTGTTTACGCAGTCTTTGCTACGTTGCTATTTAGCCAGCTGTGGTGCATTTATCTAAAACACCAACAAGTCACTGTCCGAAACATTTGTACGTTATCTGGATATGTTTGTCAGAATTTAACTCCATTACCGTTAACGTGTGAGGCGAGGAGAGAGAACCACCACCTACAGGGAAAAGGTCAGTGCGTGTTTTACAATGCACTGCCATGAACCAGGTCCCTCTGATGCTGTAACTGCGACATTCTAACAGGAAAAAATGTAACGATATAAAACCCGTGAGTGCAAATGTGAGAATCAGGTGTAAAAATATGAAACTATAGGTGTATGATATGAGAATATCTGTGAATAAAACTATCTTCGAAAATATATAATAAAAAAACTTGTCAGTCATTAAAAACACTATTGAAAACGCTAGAAATAATGAACAAAAAACAAGAAATAATGTACACGACATGAAACCTGCAACCAGGAGAAAAGAAAAGATTCAATACATCATCAGAATATAATAAAACCATCACATACACACACACACAAAAATCCAGCAAAAAGTCTTTACGAAATAAAAGAAAAAAAAGTCAGAAAGAGAAAGAAGACCAACTTGAAGAAAAAAAAAACAGCACTCCTGAGACTAAGATAAAAAAAAGAATGGAGGTGAGACAACGGACAGCTCTTCATCATCCAGAAAAATAAGAGCATCATCCCACACGACCCACGACTTTCCAGGAGACTCAGGTATTAGAAGACTGACTGATGGGACGCCACTTATGAGAATTCCCTCCCCACTCTTGGCAATATGGACAGAGTGGTGGTGGTGGTGGTGGTGGTGGTGGTGGTGGTGGGAGGGAGAGAAGGGAAGTGACTGTGGGTGAAGGTGGGTGAGTGGGTGAAGGTGGATGTGGGTGGCTGATTACTGCTGCTTCTGACGTTTCATTAGTCACCGCCATCACTGTTTTGCATCATGATGAAAAATACCTAAACAGCTGAGATCTTCCTCTTCCTCCTCCTCCTCCTCCTCCTCCTCCTCCTCCTCCTCTTCCTCCTTCTCTTCTTCCTCCTCCTTCTCTTCCTCTTCCTTTTCCTCTTCTT
This sequence comes from Metacarcinus magister, assembly GCA_029783475.1. NCBI lineage: Eukaryota > Metazoa > Arthropoda > Malacostraca > Decapoda > Cancridae > Metacarcinus > Metacarcinus magister. The sequence goes on from JAPQNM010000008.1 coordinate 3,843,770, forward strand.
CCTCCTCCTTCTCTTCCTCTTCTTCCTCCTCCTCCTCCTCCTCCTCCTCCTCCTTTACTCAGCGTTTTCTCCACAATATATTTTTTCTTTCTCTACAAAAAAAAATTCTTCCTCCCAACTAGCCATTTTCATCTATTCTTCCTCCATCTCACATCTTTATCCTTCTTTGCTGCCTTCTTCCTGCTTCGAGTTCCATCTTAATAATCACTTTCCCAACTTCCCAGCAGCCTCCGAAACCCCCTTACCTTTTTTTCCCTTTTTCTTTCCCTTCCTCTCTCCTTTCTTTCCACGTACCCTCGTCTTTATTGGTGACTCTCCTCCTCTAGGCTTTCTATCTACTCCTCACTAATCCAAAAAGGTCATCGCTACCCTCTGCTCCCTAAATAATCGTCCACAAAGGGTCTTTTCTCTCCTCTTTCCCTTTCACTTCCTTACTAAAAGCTTTACATTTTCTTTCTCTTTTTCCCCTCTTAACACTTATACTGCAACGAATGTCAGACACTCAGACAAACAAACAGACAGCCAGACAAACAAGTATTTTCTTCAAACTTTATATTAAAAAAGTTCAAGGCAGGTCTATGTACAGCAAGATGTCACTGACCTTAACTTGTATTCCTAACTTGTGGGTCCTCAAGGAAAGACCAAGACCATATTGCTTCACTTCCACTATATGACGCCCTATGAATTTTGAGTCAGTTCTCTCCACCTGACTGAGAAGCATCATTACTGTATACTACAAGCCAAGCTGTTTCCTTCTGGTGGTGGTAAGACTTCCTACTTACACCTTACTTATCCTTGGGTGGAAAAATAAGAATGTGAGAAATAGGATAGTTTTTTTTTCTTTTTTTCTCTCTCTCTCTCTCTCTCTCTCTCTCTCTCTCTCTCTCTCTCTCTCTCTCTCTCTCTCTCTCTCTCTCTCTCTCTCTCTCTCTCTCTCTCTCTCTCTCTCTCTCTCTCTCTCTCCCTCTCTCTCTCGACGATGTGCCAGGTTTCACGAAGCCAACTAGCGATAATAGCTTTGCTCACCTTGACTGACGCTTTGTTGGAGTTACAGCTTAAGCAAGACTTCCCGGTAACCTCACTGAACCTTACTGCTAAACGTCACAAGAATGGTTACTTGTGCGCCGCTCTTAAGTGACTTCCGAAGTGAGGGGAGAGTAGTGATGGTCCTTCCGTGTCGGCGCCAACCAGTGTGTGTCTTCGTGTGTTCTGAACTTGTGCCTTTCAGCCATACCATCTTCCACGCAGACAAAGGCCGAGGTTCACGTTCTACTCCAAACTCCCATTAAATTTACTGCCTCATGCCAGACTCCCTCCCGGGCTCCTCTGTCTCAATCCCCATGACGGCCGCGCAGCATACAACTTCCCTGGATATCCATTAAGGAATTACAGCTCAGCTCACGACTATTAAAGGTTACGAGGAAGGACTACGGATACAGGCGCCGCGGAGGTCATTCAACAGCCTCACTAAATGGCATGGCGGCGGAGTTCACGAGGCGAGACTATCACTGCACGAATACTACCTCACCATCCTCGTTAAACTGTCTATAGAAATGACGCACTGTATGTAAAGCAACTGCACTCTCACTGCCTCTCGCACCGTCTCCTTCAAAAGGCTGTAACTTTGAAGGCTATAAAGGCCTCCACACGGCTCTGGTCACACTGAAATACCAAGTGTCCAGCTGAGTGATGGCTGTCCCCGATCCTCAGCGTTCCCAAGGCCCTGCAATGTGCCCGCCGATATGACGCCCTCGAGGTTACAGATTTGATCAGTTATTCTGTCTAATTATTCATCCGGGAAGGGAGGCAGCCGTCAAGGTGGTTATTTATGGAGTGAATTATGTAAGGGAGTCAAAACCAGAGATACACGAGGGGAATGAGCGAAGCAATGTCTCGATTCTTGTTACATGGAAAAAGATGTTAGTTTTGTTGAAGTTCCGCGAATGTAGTCACTTTTACCGAGAGAGAGAGAGAGAGAGAGAGAGAGAGAGAGAGAGAGAGAGAGAGAGAGAGAGAGAGAGAGAGAGAGAGAGAGAGAGAGAGAGAGAGAGAGAGAGAAAATAACAATGGGATAGAACTCGTCTCTAGGGAGGTTAGTACGGACAGAAAGCGAGGAAGGGAAACAGACAGAGATGACGAACAGATCTTATGTCAGCAGCGTTTTCAAGGCATTCGCAGATTTTGTGTTTTCCTTCATAACACACACACACACACACACACACACACACACACACACACACACACACACACACACACACACACACACACACACACACACACACACACACACACACACACAGCGTACCAAGAGGGCCTGCGGGACAAAATCTGGTATAATTTTACAGCAAGTCGGGTCCATCATCAAGGGAGTTTCTCTTTCACTTCATAAATTTCCCGCGCAAAAAGAAAAAAGAAAGATGAATTCGGCTTTACCGCTGACTCTCCGCATCTTAAAATAGTTACACCCTTCATGAGCTACACAGACCCTGCGACGCCATCAAAGCCGAGGGCAGAAAGGAAGAAGGAAAGAGTGTGAGAGAGGGAGAGAGTGAGCTCGTCCAACTCCCAACAAAAAGTACTGTAAAAAAAAGGTCACCCCCGGAATATGAAAAAAATGAGGGCAAAGGAGGGTAACTAAAAAAAAGATCGCAACAAAGGGAAAACGAGTCAGCATAGTGAAAGAAAGTGAACTACTCGCAAGGCAACAAAGGCGCCGCTGGGACAGTTGTGTCATGGGTGACGGGCGCCGCGCGTGTTCCAGGAGAAAGTCAGTCGCTATTGTAGACAGAAACAAAAGCTAGAGAAAGAAATGGTGGCTCTCGGGTCACGAAAGGGGACTTGGAAAGAGTAACAGTAATATCAACACAAGGGAAAAAAAGGGAAAAGAGGAAAACATGTCACCCGAGGAACTTGGTGATAAGAAGGAAGAGAAAGGCTTAAGGAGGCTGATGATGGAAAGGTTAACAGACTTTGATGTGTTTTATATCGTAATGAAAGCATCAGTATTTTAATTTCCTCATCAACCTTTCCGCTACACCTGCTGCTGGAGGATATTGCTCGGGAGGGAAGAAAGGCAGACATGAGAGGAGGAGAAGTGGAGGCGGCGTAGAAGGAGGAAGAAGAATAAAGGAATACAGAAATACATTACGATTAATACGCAGTAAATGGTCTGCTGGTTCTTAACAACGTTGCCTATTGAAATATACTCTAACACCTTACACCACACATATTTACTATTAATAGAAAAGTGTAAATGGTTATGCTTCCTACTTCTCCCTCCAACAAGATGCCTGCGCGGAAAAAGCCAACACTATTGATGACACAGATAGAATATTCACAAGACAGGAGTTTCTTGACTAAATAATATCTAACTTTTACTTCATCTATATATACGTACTGATTAAAAACACATATCCCAACGATTTATTAATGATTTCGTCGTGTTTCCACTGAATATTTTCATAGTCAGATCATTACAACGCTGAGAAAATCTAACACAGACTTCAATGTTCCAATTCTTTACATTAATGAAATATCCAAATCACTGATTCCCGTCGTCACGTGGCTTTAGATTCAAAAATTTCAAATGATTGACGTCGAGTTTATATCAAAGAATCTGAACGCCAGAATTACGTCCCCACCTAATCTTACATTCTGTAGGGAATAGAGATTGAGAAGTTTCAGCCTCTCTATGTAAGTTTTGGGCCTTAGGGTTGGGATTAGTTTGGCTGCACGTCGTACTCTGGAGCAATTTGATTATCGTTCTTGTGGTTGGGGACCAGAACTGCACCGCGTAATCGAGTTTGGGTTTATTTGAGAGTTAAACTATGATGAAATTATTCTTTTTGAGTATCGTATTCAAAGTTTCTCGTTATAAAGTCAAACATTACATTACCTTATTTTTGCTTACATGTACGAGCTTCCTTGAGTATTTCTTCTTATTAAACACGATGCTCACTCTTCCTTTACTACATTTATTGCATTTATATTTACTGTTCTTGGTTTCGAACACTAAATGAAGAGGAAGAGAAGGGAAGGTGGGATGAAAAAGACGAAGAGGAATATAAAATAATTGGTGAAGGAGTGTGATAAGAGAATACGCTAACAGTAAGTAAATCAGAGGGAGAGGGAGTAAATGTAAGGTTGATTTAGCCGTCCAGGGAGGATTGTGAGGCGGAGCTGAAAACTGTGTAATGGAGATGAGTTTTGTGAGGAGGGAACGAAAACTCCACTGGCATTTATCTGATTCTCTCTACGGCTAATTATGGTGTGTGTGTGTGTGTGTGTGTGTGTGTGTGTGTGTGTGTGTGTGTGTGTGTGTGTGTGTGTGTGTGTGTGTGTGTGTGTGTGTGTGTGTGTGTGTGTGTTAAGGATTTTGTCATTACATTTACACGAAAGTCGATCACATATACGCCTTCCTGCATCACCACCACCACCACCACCACCACCACCACCACCACCACCACCACCACCACCACCACCACCACCACCGAAATCCCTAAATGCGGCTACTAGCTCGCCCAACAAACCAATAAACAACCATTAAGGGAGAGTAACATCACCGAGACGCAGACACCGGCCAGACACCTGAGCCACCTAAATGTCCAGCTCGCAAGATTAAACTTCGCCAGTGGCTGTCCGCGTCGGTAACGGAGACGTGAATTTCCTGAGCTATTATTTAGTTTTCCGCCTCAATGGACACAGAGGAAATGGGTGGAAGTTATGAGCGAGGGGGAACGGAAGGAAGGTATTAAAAGAGTAGAAAACACACGAATAGGAAGTACTACGTAAGAGGATGAATGGAGGAGAGGACAGGAAAGGAAATTTATTAGATGCTATATGATAAATCTAACTTGCTGATGGCTGCATTATCATGGAAATTCCACTGATTGAATAGACATTATAAATATTCATCTTCCCGAGTTCGGCTGACCACGAGGACGGCACGGCACGCAACGCCTCCACCGAACAACAAACTTCTGCAGGAAAATTAAACGAGTCACCCTTGTCACGGCTCGCCATCGCCAGACAATGTTAATAGAAAACGAACTCAGAAAAAAAGAAGAAAGATGAGAAAGAGACAGCGTTTAGGTAGTCCAGGGAGTCACGAAGGGGCCGTCTGAAGGCTGTGTCGGAGGATTAAGCTACGGACACGTATCTCAGGGGACAGTGACGGCTTGGTTCAGGGGCGTAAGGGACCAGCACCCCGGTAGCGGCCGCGTGCAGTCTGGCTTCGACCAATGCGACGAGTCATTTGTATGTAAATTGAACAAGAGAGCAGAACGTTGGGACAATAGTGAGAGTACCTGACCCCAGCTCGACTTGATGCGACACCCCCTGCCGCGTCTTCCTCCGACGGTGGTGGTGGTGGTGGTGGTGGTGGTGGTGGTGGCGAGAATATTGATTTTGTGGTAGTAAACTGTAGCATCGAAGTGTTAACTGTACGTGCTTATACCGTGGTAGTGGTAATGGTACTTGTGAGTTAATGATGGCGATGTGAATTGTGTAGTTAGGTTCAGCCAGTCGTCGCCTTCTTCGTCGTCGTCATTGTTGTTATTGTTGTTGTTGCTGTTATAGTTATTGTTATGGCGGTGATGGTGGTGGTAGTGATGATGGGGAAGGCATCGCCCATTGTGTCTGTCACTTTGGAGTATCGGCAGGTAAGGCTTTGGTGAGGTGGCGTGATGGAAGCGAATACAGAAGTGGAGCTGATGGTGGAGGCGCAGTGCTAACGACAATAACACTGGTGGTGGTGGTGGTGGTGGTGGTGGTGGTGGTGTTAAATGGTTTCCTCAACACTGGTATCGGCGGCGTGGCTGTGCAGTCATCGGGAAGGAATTATGAACTCAACACCCGCGTCCAACCGTCCATCAGCGAGGCATGGAAGTAGGAGATCGTGTTGCATTGGTCTATGTACGCGCCTCGCCACCAGCTGCCTCCTCCTCCTCCTCTTCCTTCTCCTTCTCCTTCTCCTTCCTTCTCCTTCTCCTCCTCCTCCTCCTCCTCCTCCTCCCCTCCTCCTCCTCCTCCTCCTCTCCTCCTCCTCTCCTCCTTATCTCCTCTCCTCCTCCTCCTCCTTATCCTCCTCCTCCTCCTCCTCCTCCCTTCACCACGTTTCTCACTACAATCCGTGGCGCGTGAAAGGTCAATTTTGCATCAACTCACCAGCAATGCCTTGGACGTAACACTGGCCAGGGTTCTTCACTGCTGCGGCCGTGGTGGTGGTGGTGGTGGTGGTGGTGGTGGTGGTGGTGGTGGTGATAGCGGTGGTGGTGGTGGTGATAGCGGTGGTGGCGGGGCGTTGGAGGACATGGGCGGCTGGGTTGGCAATGGTCGTGACAGAATGGGTCCAGAGCCGTGGGAAAGAGGCGAAACGAAGCGGCCAAAGGGACTATCTCTGGATTAGTCATTCCGCTCGGCTGGCGTTCCAAGTCTCTAGATCCCACAGAGTATGCAGGCAGTTTAGTTTTGCTTTTGTTTCATTTCAAAGTGCACATTTACACATCTTTCCTCTTCTCTTTAACTTTTACTTGCATATTTCCCGGCCTCGTTACATTATATTTTTTTTTTCTCTCTCTCTCTCTTTCGTCCACGCAGTCTCGTTCTTTTCCTCTTTTCTTTACCCACATTTCTCTCCTCCACGATCCATGCTTCAGGAAACTTAAGAAGCTTACGAAGACAGAGGTACAAGATCGCTCATGTATAAATATTAACTGTCCCACATTTCCGCATCAATATATATAATCACATCTAATCTTTGCATATCTTCTTACTCCTCCCTCCTTATCCTTCTCCTTTTCATTCCCACCATCACCACGTCCTCTCTCTCTCTCTCTCTCTCTCTCTCTCTCTCTCTCTCTCTCTCTCTCTCTCTCTCTCTCTCTCTCTCTCTCTCTCTCTCTCTCTCTCTCTCTCTCTCTCTCTCTCTCTCTCTCTCTCTCTCTCTCTCTCTCTCTCTCTCTCTCTCTCTGCCTCGGTCACTCCGCTCCCAATTCCAGGATCATATCTGCGCTAAGTCAACAGGAACGCTGCGAGAACTGTGAGCGATGATAATACTGCAGTTTCAAGAGAGCTCTGACGGCGGCGGATTAGAGCGTGAGTCTCGTCCAACTTCATCGATTCATCATTAACAGTCTGGCGCTGAGTTCAGGCAGACGAGGTGACTCACGGATTGGGAAAGAGCGAGAAAAAAGAGAAAGAGAGAGTGAGGGTGAGAAAGAATGATTCCCTCTCTTTAACATTCAATATGGCATCCCAATCATTGTTATTCATCCACATCCAAGTACAGTCGCCACACAATTTTCATCCATCTCATCCACCTACATCTCCCGGCGTGAGGCTGACGTGAGGTTATGGATGGTAGGAGGTAAGATTCATTACTGAGGAAATGAACGCTTAATTAATCTTGGGAGCCTACCTTAGGGACGACGTATCAATATGTTTCATTATTGTGAGTAACTCTCCCTTCCAGCCTTAAACTATTAGGTCGAGACCCTGTAATCAGCGTCCCGTGTCTTGGAGCGACGGTGAAGGACGATCGCATGAGGTGCACGAGTCAGGGGCGGCACCACAGACGCCTCCAGTAAGGCCGTGAAGAGAGCGCTTCCCTTTCGCCTCGCCAGGACTCGTTTAGCTTCGACCGCCGCTCGCAGACGCCGCCACAGAACCACCACAACAATGACCAACGACTAGAGGAGCCAACAAGGCATCAATTGAGACAAGCCGCGACCTGCCAGAGACGCTTTCCTGCCTCACATTTCTATCATTTCTTATTTATCTTCCTTCCTTGAGGCTTCGGCCGGCCCTCGTTTATATAGATAGAAAAACAGAATTATCCGCACCGCACCTGTGAAGCCCAGACACCAAAGGCACATCACAACAAGGGTCAGCCGCTGCCACAAAGTTC